>CABFOV010001343.1:51554-64409 GCA_902141375.1 Timema poppense
TGGGGAATGCCAGGCCTCCACCGTGGTTCGGATTCCACGTTAAACTGTAGGTCCTTCATTTCATCTCACAATCACCCTACCATTACACTTTAGCGTAAGTGCGTATAACCCGAACGGGTAGTAAGACGCGGTGCTAATAATAATAATAATAATAATAATAATAAGGTAATAAGTACCCTCATGGCTCAATACGTCTCCTTAATCCTTTGACCACCCTTTTATCCCTGTCTCCCTCAGAAACCAACATCCATCTATATAGGGCTATGTTGGGATAAAACCTGCTGTACCTAAGAGTCTGGCAACAGTAACAATAGCATTAGTCCTCTATGAATATACTTGATGCTGTGCAATGGTGCTGGTACTGATTATTCCAGACTTAACTATCTACCATGCGAGAAATATTAGTTTTAAAGAAGATTCATTTAATTATTGCTAGTAAAAACACAAATAGGGGGTTATCCATAAACCATATACCGCTGTTGAGCGGGGGAAAGTTCTATAAAGTCTACAGGGTGTTACGTGTAGAAGAGGGTGGATACATCGTAGTGTTACATAACAAAGATCTTATACTTAAATTCTAATAATATATATTTTTGTGCATGTTTCCACCATTAATAAACACATTTTATAAATAACTTCCGGTTCCGAGTTGAATTAAATTTAAGTCCCTTTTTAGCATCACACTGGCTTCCATATGAAATAATTACATTCACTTTCTTTTCTTAATTTAGCTTACTACTTGTTCGGATTATACGTTTATATACTAATTACGCTAATAAGTTAGGGATTAGGAAAGATTACTTTAAGAGGAAGTTTACACATATTTTTGTGGAGAGCTATTTAGGAAAAAATACCCTCAGTACACCCGAGCGGGATCAAAACCTGATCTCCCCGTCAATGGTAGTCTAATCTATTGCGAGCGTGACGTCTTAAGACGGTCACTGAAGCAAGTGACATTCACTCTTTATGTGAAACGTTACTTAACACAGGTTGGAGGAAGGGTAGGGGTCAGACTGAATGTCTACTTGGTGTTACATGAGGGAGAGTGGGTAGCGAAAATAAAAGTAAAAGAAAAACTAAGCACATGGTTTATGGATGACCCCTAATGCTCCAAGTCAGAACCGAATCCCGGACAAGCACATTACTGCTCCCCCAACTCTGCCTGTCCCTATGAATACTTACATTTATTGAGCACAGAACAAAACTACCAAACAGTGGAATGAGGAACGCACATGTACATTAATAAAAGTAAATAAACACACCATTTTGCAGTAAAGTTTTGTTTTACTTGACAAATATTATAAATTATACAGAGTTTTCTCTGCACTTCCAGATACAAGATGTCCTTACAATAATAAAATGGAAACACAACATATAATGACAGATTACCAAGGTATTTTTTTGTAACGTTCGTTTTGTCACGAATCACATAACTAATACATCACAATTATCTAAATTGTACTTAACTGTGGTGACTCATCTAGGCAATGAATCTTAACATTTAATTATTTGTATCGTTACAACAAATACAACGTTTTCTTGTTGCATTTAACTTTATGTACATTGGGATATTATGGAAAGGGATGCCAATCAGTCTGAACAACTATTTGATAAACCTTCATTAAAAAAAACCACTTCGTTGGCCGCGTGGTCAAACGAGCTACTCTCGCAGTAGACTAGACTGCCGATAACGGGGAGATCGAGGTTCGATTCTCAGTCTGGTGTAGTGAAGGTGGTTTTTCTCAAAATGGTTTTCCACACAAATGAGAGTACAGAAAACCTTCCTAATCCTTAACTCAGTAGCGTAATTAGTACATAAGCGTGTAACCCAAACAATTAGTAAGACGCAGTGCTAAACAAAACCCTATCGATTTGTTAGTTTCCCATTTTAAGTAAATTTCACATCACAAAACTTTGGAATCTTTCCATCCAACACTAATTTGATGCAAATATTAGATAAAAAAAACTATTTCATAAGGAATGAAATGTGCAATCGAAATTTTTTGTTGTAGTTCTGAAAATTGTTCATTAGTATTCATATGAGACCTATGCTTTAATAATAATAGCTTGAATATTTAATGTGAATCAAATGTTTATCCTGTATGCGGGCTAAACATTAACACCTATCATAATAAAATACATATAACTGTAACCAAGGGCAGTAAAATGTCAAGCACCCTTTTTTAATAGTACAATAAGCATCCCAGAAAATAAAGTAGTGCAAATGTCAGGATCGTTTTAATCAAACTACATCAGTGATTGAAAGCATACACTTGACTTAAAAATGAAACTATATATATATATTTTTTTACCCACTTAAGTGGTCAAATGGTCCAAGGCGTCACACTCGCAATAGACTGGACTTCTGATAACGGGGTAAAGTGGGGCTCATATCCTGGTCGGGTGTTTTTATTCAATGGTTATCCACTCTCTCTCCACCCAAGTGCAGGTACTCTCTAAATTAAACCTTTGTTCCTAGCATAGCGTAATTAGTTCATATTACGCTTATAACCCGAAAAAGTACCAAGCCACGATGACCAAAATAAAATAAAATGGAACTATGATTTTTATTTTTCAAAGTTTAAGCATTTCACTGTAGTATTTTAAACTAGCTTCATTTTAGTAATTTGATATCAGTTTTTTTTTAAAGCACATCTTCTTACATCCCGTTTGGGTTATACACATTTATGGATTAGGAAGGTTATATTTAGAGGAAGTGTATCCAAATTTGTGTGGAGGGAAAATGGAAAACCATCCTAAATACACCCAACAAAGATTCAAACCTCTATTTCCTCGTCATCAGCAGTATATTATACTTGGAGAGTAGCGTGTTATACCATGCAGCCACCGAAGCAGGTAAATGTCACTAATATTGCCAACATATTTACCCTGTGTTTACTATATTGGTTGATAGATTTATTATTATGTTTAGTTTAATAATTGAAACTAACTAATTAGTAATACTTATCTAAAACGTTGAAATATAAAAAAAATTACCAAACGCCGCCTCCTTTGTTAACATGAATATTCAATAACAAAATGGATGCAAGCATTGATAGAACTATTGAAAACAACTTTCAACCACGTAACAGGTATAATATAACTTACGTAGTCTCCTAGTTTTCTACTTAAGAGCTATAAAAATTATGAATATATTTGTAAACAGTAATAAATGCAATATGTGTGAAGCATTTGTCAAGATTTGCTGTGTGTATATTTCCTGTCGATAAATTGAATTCATACAATGCCATAGTATTTTTTGCAAACATAATTGGAATTGTAGAATTCATAGGACTTCAATGAAAAATATTTAAATTATTAATAGCCAAACTTTCAAGAATACTGTATTTGAAACCCCAAAACACCCTTACACAGTCCAACCATATAATCAAGTGAATCGTTACCTCTTGAAGAAAATCTGTCATTAGAGCTCAATCCCTCGTTCTAGATTTGGTTATATGAGAACTCTTCAGGAGGAAATAAGAGAAATGTGCAATGTAACTTCCAAAAGAAGCAACAAAAACAAAATAAATGCTAGTATTTCCTATCTAGATGGTTGACTGAATTATATATATATAGCAAATGGTAATAATTTACCATTTTAAAAAATCATTTGTCTTTCAGATACAAATTAAAAATTTTCTCTTATCAAAAGAAAATTTGAATTCCTTATACTATAATGTAATAAACTTACTTTAATCAATTGAGGCAGAATTAGTATTTTTTTAAAAATACTTTCAACCAATTATTGAGCTAGAATTTATATTTCCCAACCAACTCAAATATGTCTGTAGTCAACTGTGTCTAGTTTTGTTGCAAAGTATCACACACGGGTCAATGCAAGTTTCTGCAATCGTGTGGATTGCTGCGCCACTCAAGCAGATTACGAACTCGGCCGAAAGTGTGAATCAAGCTTAAGAAAAAGTTAAAGGAAATGTCAAGAAAGAATAGTTTTTTTTTAAATAGAACTGTTTTGTATGTTTCACTCCTCATAGATAGTGCCAGTTGAACAAAACCTAGGTTGAATAATGAGGTTATTACTTGTTGGTTGCCTTTTATGGGAAACAAAGCTTGTTTTTGTCCAGTGACAGCAATGTAAAACATGAACTTTGCTCCTCTTTTTACTGTGCAAGCATCAATGTTAGCAATAAGACATTATGAAGCTTTTTTTATTTTGTTATTTGTGTGATACAATTTTAAAATATAAGTTTGCATTAAAAAAAAAAGTCAAGTGTTAAAATAGGTTTCAAGAAATAATTATTGTTGGTGGTTGCATAGTTCAGAGAGTTACTCTTACATCAGACTGGATTTCCCAAGGTGGGAAGGTCGGTTTTCAGTTGATAATTTCCAACTCTACCTTTCACATAAATATGGGTAGGTCCTACATTTAATCTGAACTCTACCTTCCTCATCCCTACCACATAAGCGTAAATATGCAGATAGGCCAGATGGGTAGTAAGACACATTCGAAAAAGAGAGAGAAAAAAAAATATGTTCCCAATATCAAATTTGTACGTGTTTTATCCATCCCTAAGATAAGAATTTGTACTTATAGATGCAAGCATATCTCTTTTCTGCTATGAGCCAACATTATTATTACTACAGTTTAAATAAGGAGAGTTAGTCAGGGTTTCTGAAGAATAAACTGTTTCGATTACACTGATAAACACATTTTTAAAAGCAGGTTTTCTGGTTATCTATTCCAAATAAAATGATTACTATAATTAAAAATGTGAATGTGAACACAGGTATATCAGCTGTTTTACAATTTAAAAAAATTGTTTTTGTTTGTAAAACTTTTAAGAGTTACTAGTTATAGTATACATATAAGATTAAATCACACAATATTTATTATTAAAATATGCTCAAGATTTCCTAAGGTTTTGTTGTTTTAATATAGGGAGGAACAAGTAGGGATAGTGAAATGGATACAGCAAGGAGATTCATTCTAAAGATGTGTGAGGGATTTGGCATACATGCAAGAGAACACTATACAGGACATTCTATGCACCCCTGGTACCGCTGAAACATGCAGTGGTTAGGAGTGAAGTCAGGAAAGTAGAAGCGATGAGTATGCGGTTTATGAGGAGTATGTTGGGTGTCACCAGGAGAGACGGGTTAAGAAACTAGGTTGTATAAGAAATAGCAGGAGTAAGGGCCAGAATGAGATGGTATGGGAATATTAAGAGAATGATTTGCTGAAAAGTAGGTTGGAGCTGAAGGGTATGGTAAGATGTCCAAGGCGGTGGGAAGAGAAGTGGAGAGTTAAGGGAAGATGGTAGCGATTTACTAAGTTGATCTGGTTGGAAGCTGTAAACACCGCTGGATGATGATTATGATGATGAATACAAAATGTGCATGAAATAAAAATTTTCAGATGAAGAGTAAATTTTAGATAATTTAAATAAGGCTTGCGAAAAACACTAATTCATACTACCCAAATTTTTAGTATGATGTAAATCGTTAATGTATTTCAAAGACTTTCAATAAAATAATAACCGTATATTTAAGATAGTTATGTATACTAATGGAAAGAAAAAAAATTATCATCTCTCTCTCTCAAGTATAAATTTTATCAAACAATATGTACACAAATTTTAATACTCTAAAAACAGTCAGATAATCCAAGTTTTGAAATGTTCTTGTGAACATTATAGAGTATTGCCTTTGTAACCAGTGCACTTTGGGTAAATTATATTATCGTGGTAGGAAGAACAGTATCGGAGTAAAGAATTTTTTTACTAGAACTACTTTCATATCTTCATACGTCAAGCTCATGTCATCAACAGCCGTCAATTTTGATGGATAATATCAATTCCAATATAATAACAAATATAGTGCAATGCAATCAATGTTAACGGCAATTTTTTTTAAGTGTCCTTTCTATTGTTTTTTTTTTAGTGTTTTCTTATTTACAACAAATGATTCTTGGATATTAATATCCCCTTAACATCATTTAAAATAGTATTGTCCTCACACATTGCATCCAATCTTTGAATGGCATCCCTTTAACTTTTAAGGGAAAATAAACACTTACATACCTTAAAGAAGTGCAAAAAATTTCAGAGGTTTTATTTTCACTATATTACAACAGTTTAGTTAACAAGTAAAAAATTTCCTGCATCTGCATAATGTTCAGTTTCAAATGTAATAATGTTTTCTGATACAGAAAACAATCATCAATTCATTTTTAAACTGAAACTTGGATGATGGTTTACAAAGTGCCGAAGATTTGTTTAAAACTTTCACAATTATTTGTGCCAACAGTAAGGTTACCACTGAAAACGAATTCAAAGACAAACACAAAGAAACATTTTATCGGGGTTGGAAAAAATGGTTAAGGTTAAGTCGTTGAATGGTTCATTCAAACATTTCTGAACAAAAGTAAAACAAAGTTTTGATCAAAACAAACCGTTGTAGTAATGTATAGCAAGAGAATACTTTCATTCAATTAAAACAAACATGTGACTACAGGCAGTGTTGTAATAAGTTGACACAGCAGCAACATCTGTCAATTTCACATTTTCCTGTTTTTTTGCTTATGTTAGGCATGTAGAATGGATATACATACATATTTTCCGGAGTATTATAAACAAAATGTGAAAGACCTGACTCAAAACATATAAGAATAGTAAATATGTTTTATTACCATCTTAACTCATTCCCTGGCGCAGGTGTGAATCTAAGTTTCACTACAATAAGTTATTGTAATGCCATCTATTAATGAACCACTGTACTTTTAGCCAGTCTGAATACTTTATATTGAAGCTAATAGATGGAGGCTACCAGTTCAATGTTATACTATGACCATGAATTCAGCAATAAATGAGAAAATATATGAGTAGCGAAAATATGTGTTGTACAAGAGTATACAAATAGAAAAATGGCTGCCTGGCCTGTGTAAATCGCTGTGCTAAAAATGCACCAGGGAATGGGTTAATGAAGCATTATTACAATTTGAACCAATTCCCATATTATTTAATTAAAAATGTATGAATTCCTTAAACATTCAAGTAGAGCTCTCAACACAATGATTGGAAATTAATTTCCAAAGATTTATAATTACTACAAGAGATTGGTCAAAACCGCTAGCTAACAAATACATATCTGAATTTTCATTTTACCTTCGAATCTTGTAAAAAATTATGAACCTGAGAGGAACTATAAATATAACAATAGTATAAAGTTGAAATAATCAATGAACGTTAAAATAATGGCCCGGGCCCTGGCTGTTAAGTTTTCCCTGTTGATTATGTTGGGGCCGAGCCACCAACAAGCAAAGAAATTTTTAAAAAAATATTTCAATTAAAAATTATGAAAAAATATATTTTTTTAAATCTCAAACATAATTAAGGAATCAAAGGATTTGACCAGCTCTATTTATAACTATTTTACTCTCTTCTGCTGAATAAGGGGACTGAAGTACCCCGAAAATTATGTAATGAGGCCTACAGTTTCCTGGTAAGTGTGTAGGCCTTGTCCTTCTATCCTCCTTTCAATGTTTAATTTAATACAGATGTTTGGTGCCATTTTTCCTTTGTCATGCATTCAATAGACATCTGCGAAGCAGGTTTTTAGAGTTAGTATCAAAGCAAATATTATTCGCAAATTTTAAAAACTATCTAATAGAAGCATATGCTAGTTATATATGCTAAAATTAAGTTAAATAAAAAGAACTACATATTATAAAAAAATATTATTTTAGTTTTGGACCCTAGTCCTATAAGTTATCACATATAAATGTAAATTCAACATGCTCATGGAAAAATAGTTTACCTTGTCAAAGCAGTAAAGAACACCATCTATTGTGGTGATTATAAACTATTTCAATATATATCTTCAATCCTCAAAGTTACATTTGTTACGTATTATACAAGGGTGCGATCATAGCCTACACTAAGGTTTTATAAAGACTGTTTTCTAGACAGAAAAAAAGCAGCGTTTTTGGGCAAATATGGAAGAAATTACTTAACCTTACAAGAATTCAATTTTTAAATTGTATTAACATATTTTGGGCAGATTGAGGGATTTGTATTGGCCTAAAACATTATTGGTTCGTATATAATTTGGTTTAATATGGGTAGTTGAATCAAATATAAAATTCGAATCGGTATTGATATTATTGAAGCTTTACAGACCCCTAATATTTAATACTAAATGAAGTGTTATAGTTGTTAACATAATAAAATTCAAACAATTTATTTAGTTTTGAGCTATGGGTATAATAGCATCTTCATAATGAATCGATTAAGAATGGTTATCATAAAAAAATTGTGCGTTTTAATTTGAAGAATGGTTAAGAAATTCATTCTAAATTTGGTTTAAATGCTTCCGGTATATCCTTGCAGAAATGTCAATAGTTCATCACAGCACTGCTTTGCACAAAATCATATTGAAATAAGCAAATTAATTTGGATAAAAGATAGAATTTAATCTGAGGTGATTCGAGTCTTCAAAAATAAGAAATGCTTTTAAATACTCCTGATGTTAATGTCTGACTAGACACACTTATAAAAAAAAAACTTAAAAGCATTTCTGCACAGGATGAGTTTAGAAAAGATTTATAATAAATCAACACAGCTACCAATATATTTTCTCAAAATAATAAAATGAAATAGTTTTCTAAAGTTAGAGTGGCATGTAATACACCCAACAAACAGGTCAGTTTATATGTTTGTCAATAATGTCGGATAGTTAGTATAACCAGAAATATGTCAACTGAATGAAAGGAGTCGTAAAATTTGACCTAACATAATGTAGTACATTGAATAACCCACAAAACTAAGAAATGCATTCATACGCTAATAATAATCCAAAATATGTATAACATATAATTTGGAACATTAAAAAAAAAAAGTTGAAATACTAAAGAAACTTTCCAGAAAATAAATAATTATAAATTATTTTTTTCTCAAAATAAATAAAACACTTTTGTTTATGACTTATTAAACAATTTTTTTTTCGCGCAAATCGTCAACTAATTGTGTTTATAATGTAGCGACTGGTAGAATGATTAACACTTTTAGAAAACTTTCTCTTTTACTCATAGCTTACAGGGTTCATAATTTTAAATAGCTATGTTGAACAAAAAAAAAAGTGTTTATAATTAACATGTAAAAGTTTCCTTTTCTAAAAAAAAAAATGCTAGCTTTCTGTACAGTGTGTCAAGCATGGTAATTTAGTTCCGAACACAAAATAATGACGACTCTTGATGTAGGAGTGACACGGAAGAGCTAGCCACAACAAACTACAGTTCAGGTTGCGGGAGATGTTTGTTCACACAACACCACGTCAACCTGCCAAAAGAGGGACACAATACATTATACATGTAAAAAAACCAGAATGTATAAAAAAACTTAATCAAATCATAGATTTATGAGTTTTGTGTGTGTTCTAGCCTATTATTTTTTAAGGATGTGCAAATCTTTGACTTCATTTATAATAGATTATTATTATTGTTATTATTATTAGCACCGCGTCTTACTACCCGTTCGGGTTATACGCACTTACGCTAATGTGTAATGGTAGGGTGATTGTGAGATGAAATGGAGGGCCTACAGTTTAACGTGGAATCCGAACCACGGTGGAGGCCTGGCATTCCCCACATTCACAAGATGTCTTGTCAGAGGTGAAGGAAGGGTTTGGTAATCAGATAAATCTTTGCCGGGACCGAGGATTGAACCCCGGCCGCCAGCATAGAAGTCTTACACCTTACCTCTAAGATAGGTCAAAGCGACTATTTTACAAATCTTCTCTTTACCTTCAATTCTTGAATACAAATCTGTATCTTGGAAAAAAATATGAAGATAAGAGGAAATAGGAATATAGCAGAATGGTATAAAGAAGAAATATAAACTAAATTCTTAAAACCTTTTGCAGATATGTATTCATTCTAACATTCATACATTCAGTTAAGTGTTAAATCAATGGTCTGGGGTGTGGCTACTAAGCTTTCCCTATCAATTTTGTTTTGCTGAAAAAATAGTATTAGAACTCTAAAACAATTTATCATACACTTATAAAAATGTTGATTAACTTGTATAAGCTCAAGAAATAGCTTTTCTAATTTTATTTTTTTCTGATTGTTGCAATTTTTTCTGTTCTCAAAATATAACCAAATACCAAACAACCCTGGATTTAGAACTGCTCCCAGTTTTTCAAGGTTGGTTAAGCACAAAAATATTTATGTCAAATGTCTTTGAGTAAAAAAAAATCGTTCATTCCTGTCATACTAATGTTTATGAACATTTGCGTATCGTTGGAAAGAACAAACAAAAAAAAATAATCGTAAATTGCTTATTTGTGTAAATGTAGAATTCACCTTCATTAACATTATTTACTTAGTAAATCCCCTTCACCCCTTTCCTGCTTAAGTTTAATTAAGCGCCAATAGATCAAAGATTACAGAGGGTCAGCGAGTATTACCTTAGTAATGCTACCACAGCCGGTGTAGGTGCAGGTTCCGACTGAGCACAGAACGGACATCTTGGGTGAATCTGAGTGCATCCAGCAGCGGCAGAAGGTTCAACAGGGCGGTATCCATCGGGTCACTAAACCACGACTTAATCGGAATGGCGTTGTCTGCCGAGGAAACAAATATTACATTATCCAGGAAAATACTTTTTAGAAATTACTTTTTCCTTCTTTTTTAAAAAAATAAATTCTTATTTAAGAAAGTATAAAAATTTTAGTGGGCATTGAAAACGGAAACCATAAAACAATCTTTAAAAAAAGTTGCAGCTCACTAATGTTTGGGGTTAAATGCATATATATTAATTATTCTAATATTATAGGGATAAGAAATGTAATATTTAAAGGAAATGTTCCTGCACTTGTACAGCGGGAGAGTGAGAAATTATCCAGGAGAAACACCCTGAATAGGATTTGAAAAACTTTCACACAGTTTTGGGCAATTTAATCTTGTGTAAATATCATCTTTATTCAAGTTTTATAATACTAGGGTCCAAGCATAATATCTAAATTTATGGAAGAAAAAAGTATGCAATATAAAGATAAAGTTACCTGTTTTGGTGCAATTTTTGAAACTTTACCTTAATTTTTTTTTAATATGAGGTAAGGTAAACCATATTATGGTGGTAATGAAATTTATTCTTAACTCAATGAGCCCCAGCCAGAATGGTAAAGTTTACTCCTTGGATTGAATTAACATTTTGGTCCCAATCAACGTCACAAAGCCCAACATTAATGAAATAATCGTTAAAAAATTGTTTTGATTGTGGTCTAATAGTTTTATGAGTGCAGTTGGGCATTCTTATACCATTGTAAACTCCAATGGAACACAAGTAAAAAAATTGGCAAGATAAAGGGTGCCCAGGGCAGTCCCACTCAATAGCCACACCCACATGAATTCAATCCCCAGGGCTGTCGGAAAGGTCAGAAACAAACTACATCGCGCAGTTCTAGGGCCCGTGCTGGTCCCGGTGGAAAGTTCACTTGCGGATACATGGATTGCAGTGGGGATCAGCGTGTTAAAGGAGGGTAAAATATGTGTTATTTTGAATATCACACAAATTAATGTTCAAGGTCCTTTAGAATGAGTGTCTGACCTGGGTAGGCCCGGTAGGCCCCTGGGGAGTTGTCTAAGATGAAGACGCTGGCGAGATCACCGCAGATGGCCGATAGGTCCTTGGTATAGCTGCCCATGTCCGGCGTGCAGTGCTGCCTGTAGTAACGTCGCCGCAAGATGCCGCGGTTGTTGTCCAGTCTGTCCGCAACCGCAGCGCCGTAGATCTCCATGCTGGCAG
This sequence comes from Timema poppense, assembly GCA_902141375.1. Classification (NCBI taxonomy): domain Eukaryota; kingdom Metazoa; phylum Arthropoda; class Insecta; order Phasmatodea; family Timematidae; genus Timema; species Timema poppense. The sequence continues at coordinate 63,320 of CABFOV010001343.1, forward strand.
TGAATACCACCAACTCATACCACTGAGACACCTGGAAAGAATACACAAGTGTATTATATCAAACTAGAGCCTTGAATACTTGTGTTTTGCAACACAATGAGAGAATAAAAATAATCCTTCCTCCCAATGTGATGACAGGCCAATCGATTGTGTGAAGACCAGTTAAAGGAATTGAAATTCAATCTATAGTCAGATCATCACATAAATAGCCCTATGATTAGAACTACAGTTTATGATGTAAAATTGGTAGTTTGTAGGAGGAAAACTTTTGTGACAGTTACAAAAGATATTAGGGGTGTTAGAATATTCAAAACTTCGTCTTGGGTAGAAATTTTTTTTTATCTAGATTTGACCCCTCCGCCCCCCCCGTAAACAAAATCCGGCTTTGACTCAAAATATTGACGGATAAACTAATTTTCTATGTTCAATCTTTGCCATTCTGAACTGTTATGTACCTTTCTTTTATCCTGAAAGATATCAGTCTTACCTTGCTGGATTACACTATGACTAACTTATATGCTATACCATAGTGGAATAATGCTAGGTAGGCTTGCTACCTTGGAGTGTAAGTGAAGAGTATATTACAAATAATACAATGAACAATTCTGAAGTGATTAAATTTCATGTTATGATAACTTGATTTATCTAATTATAATGAAATATTAAACACAAATAAGTGATTTTAACATATAACGTTATATAATGAATAAGTACACTATTAAAAAAACTCCAGCATAGAATTAACAAAAAATATCCACAATTCAATTCAGCTCTAGAGGAAAACTAAATCATATTTTTTTAAACTATACAGTAAAATGTACGGATGTGGATACCGATGAATCATTATCGGGCGATTATTAGTGCATCACCAATTAATTGTAATAGGTGATTATTGTGTTGTTTAATCTTTTTTAAGGTAAAATTTGAATCAAAAACTTTAGGTAGGAGTTTAGTGATCAAAATCATCCCCAAAAAACACTTCAATACACACTGCATCTGGGTTGCGGGCTATGAAGATATTACATAACCAGATAAAGAAATTTAAGTTCCTACTGTTGATAAAACTAACAATATAATCCCAGCTTTCGCC
>CABFOV010001343.1:66805-81687 GCA_902141375.1 Timema poppense
TATTATATTATTAATCCCAAAAATTAACTACTAATAAAAAATTTGTTAAAAAAATTGTTTTAAAGAGATAATTTAGCAATACTGTGATGTAGCATCATCAACAAAGAAGAAGCACATCACTTTTGTTTCAATATAGTTGTGGTATGTAAAGTATGTTGGTTTTATTATTGTAAAAAAAAAAGAGTTGTATATTACTTTGAGTATATATCGATGTGAAAATTTCAGAAATTTGATCAAATTCCCTGACTTTTCCATGACCAAGCAAATTCCCTGACAATCCCCTGTTTTTCAGGTCACTATACACCCTGTTATTACACATTTAAGTTACACATATGTATGCTAATTATGCTAATCTGGGATGATAAAGGTTGAATTTTGAGGATGTGTATCTGCATTTGCGTGGAGAAAGAGTGGAAAACCATTCCTCGGTACACTCAACCCGGATTCAAGCTCTGATCTTCCAGTCTTGGGCAGTCAATTCTATTGCGAGAGTGATAACCTAGACCATTCGACCAACGAAGCAGCTACTAATACTTTCAATATATGGCACTCTAAAGGATAGCTATTAGGAAAGCAGCTTTAAGAGAAGGTGCACCAACTTTAAAGCCGAGAAAGAGAGGGAAAAATCAAAATGAAAATCTCCAACATTTAATTTGATTGGGATCAAAACCCTGACTTCCCAGTCAAAGGCTGTTTCGTCACTAAGAGTCAAATTCTTTGGAAAGCTTGATCAACAATGCAAGTGACTTTTTTTTAGTAGCACTATAGAAACCCAAAGAGTTTAACAATATCAAAAACTACGAACACTAACCATACAACCCGCCTCTGTGGCATAGTTAGCTAACGCGCTAGTTTTGTGTTGAGCAAGACTGCCGAGGACGGGGAGACCAAGGTTTGAATCTCCATAGGGTGAATTGGGAGTGGTTTTTCCTAAATGGGTTTCCACTTTCCCTCCACGCAAATGCGAGTTCACTTCCACTAAATTAAACCTTCCCAATTCTTAATTCATTAGCGTAATTAGTAGTTAAGCGTATAACCTGAACAGGAAGAAAGACACGATGCTATAATTCAATTAAATTTAATTTAAAACTATTCATACTAACCAAACCCTCTCCCCACTTTTCAGCCACATTTGAATATTAAATTCACTTAGATAACATTTTTAAAATATACTTTATTAGTCTTCTAATTGTTTCAAATATGGAACCCTTTATTACGAGACAAACTGCCCTCCACACCTACTCAAGGCAGTGGTTCAGTCCGCTACATTTAGCCGACAATTTGACAGAGCAATAAGTCCCATTTTGAAAGCAGTATGGTACATCATAATGGATGACAGACAAGGCTGTGAAGAGGTCCGACTCCAACAGGTATATTAAGAAATGAATTGGACCAACTCCAGTTGGCAATAGACAAACTGGGCTGCAAACCCAAGGATTAAAACTTTAAGACTTAAACTCCTGAAACCCATCACAATGTCCCCGAAAATCTTGAGGAATCAGTAGGTGACATGGCTTCAAATGAACCTAAATTATCGACGGAAAACAACACATTCATCAAAACAAAAATGTATAAGCTATCAATAAATCTGACAACACTTTTCAGATATTTTTACAAAGCAAATTTGCTCAGTTAGTAGCGTTATAAATGAGTTAATAGAACAAAAGAAAAAACATTCAAATAATTGGTCATGATTTTTTATAATAATGGAAATTGATAAAAATAAAGAAAATATAAAAATTAACAAATAAGTGTAAATTTAATAAATAAAGGGAAATAGCAGAAATGTGGGAAGAATCTAATGCACAAAGTTGGCATAATCTTTCTTTCTTCTGTTTTCTATAATAGAAGTAATCACACACACATTTGCCTTTATCATGAACAAAAAGAGGGAACACACTTTAATTTTGTGTAAAGTGTATTCCCTCTTTTCTTTTTTTGATAAAGACAACAATGTCAATTCTTCCCACATTATTTCTCTTTCCCTGAGTGGGCTTACTTCATTAAATTTACATTTATTAGTTTATTTTCCCTTTTTCTTTATTTTTATCAATTTCCATTATAATAAAATTATGTAGCCGTTGGGCCAACACATTTTAAACATTATATAATAATGTTTAACATTATAACCAATGAAACAAACTATGCACTCTTTTCTTGTGTGTAGTTTTGATTCTTTTAAATAGTTCTGTAAACATATGACTACTCAAAGAGATTATAAAATGGGAATCAATTGATTTCCAAAAGCATGAATAAAATGATGAATTTCATAGTATCAATAATCAACACAAGTGTGTGGAACTAATACACTCAACTTTGGACAGTAGAAAGGAAATATTGTTTTGATAGATAGTGATGAATGTATTAATAATAACAAATGACACAACCTTGACAGTTTTCTCATTACTTAAGACAATCTAATCTTATCTCAAGAAGTAACAAAGAAAGAAGTTTCAGCTTTATTAAATAGCCAATCCAGTAAATAGGCTTATTTTATGTTGATACAATTTATATTACATAAAATAAATATTATTTCAACTAGCATTCTTAAAACAAAGAATTATGATTGTGGAATAAAGGCAATTAATTGAGAAACCATTGCCAATGACAACATCTAGAATAAAATAGTTATTTGAGACATATAGCTCAATTAGACATTTAATAAAAGGGAATTTATCAAAATAAAACTAGTTTTTCACTGCTATAAAATGAGATCACAAATAATTAATGTGAAGTGGCATTATATGCACAATTTGTGGGCATGTAGACTATGTGCCAAGCTTGTCTAGTGTGGTTTACCGGCAACAGGTCTAGGTTCAAATCCTGGCTGGGTGTACTGAAGGGGGTCATTACATGATCATACCATATCACCCTTGCTTCCTCTACTATCTCATGTATTCAAACGTTTTCATTACATGATCATACCATCTCAGCCTTGCTTCCTCTACTATCTCATGTATTCAAACGTTTTCATTACATGATCATACCATCTCAGCCTTGCTTCCTCTACTACCTCATGTATTCAAACGTTTTCATTACATGATCATACCATCTCAGCCTTGCTTCCTCTACTATCTCATGTATTCAAACGTTTTCATTACATGATCATACCATCTCAGCCTTGCTTCCTCTACTATCTCATGTATTCAAACATCCTCATTACATAATCATACCATCTCAGCCTTGCTTCTTTTAATAGCTCAGTAGTTTAAACGGTCTAGGGAAGCGCAATACAAGTTGCCTACCTAGTGAATCCCGTTTAGCCTCTCCTACTCAATCCTGATCTCACCGCCAAGTGGTGTACCCCGGGCCGTAAGTAGCCTGGTAGAGGTTGGGTTGAACCCCAGTGTAAGCCAGGTCAGGTGTAGGACGAGAGACAGGAGTCTGGTCAAGGCCAAAACCAACCAGTTTGGTACAGGCATTGGCCATCTGACTCCCAGCTTGATGGGCTGGTGATTGATAAACTAAGTCATTGTCTGCCCCCGTAGCCTCAGTTAGGGAAGGTTACCACCAAAAAGGTTTACCCGAGGACCTATAAGTTGTAGCCCCACTACTCAGGTTTAGGCCACGACAAGATTAGTACGTCGGGGATTGAAGCAAACAAAAACATTTGGGAAAATAAAGTCAAATGCCGGATCTGTCGAAGTAACTATTCTCATATAAAAAATTAGCCCTTCCTTATTAACAAATTTGAATCAAATAATTTTTTTTAAATGTATCAAATATTTCATTAAGACACAGTTTGTTAAGATTTGTGAATTTGATATAGGCTAACTTAAACTAAGTCAACTAACGCATATGAATGAAGCTTACTAACCCTAATGACAGTTACAGTATTTTTTAAGGCCTATCTAATTGAAGAGTAAATATCAAAATAAATGTAAAAAAACATAATATTTCTGAGCTAAATTTTTTGTAATTATTTCCTTTCCACTTTACTAGCCTACTATAATTTTTTTTGCACCGCATCTTAGTACCTTTTCAGGTTGATGCACATGTACTAATTAGGCTCATAAGTTAGGAATGAGGAAGGTTCAAATTTAGAGGAAGTGTACCAGCATTTGTGTGGAGGAAGAGTGGGAAACCATTTCAGAAAAACCACCCTTAGTACAGGGGTGAAGAATATGTTCAAAAATCCAATATTTCCCCAGAACATAACATTTTTATTAAAAATTTCCCCCAAAATCATAGCACTCAAAATAAAACAGTGAATATTTTATTGAGGCTGAAGGAAATAAGGATTATTACCTGCTACATAGTTTGGAAAATTCAAATTTAAATATATTTATAATCAAAGTTATTTTTATAGTACCTACCTTATAAAAAATTTAGTTGTCTCCCAGAAATGGCAACCTTCCCATTTACTTGTGTGTATAACATATTGTTATTAATTGATGCCAGTAGGCTTACCTGTACTAACATTTAGCTTTACATCTTGAGAGTGAGAGGCAATGGAGTGTAATTCTGGGAGGCCTTGGTTTAATTGTTGATTTTCATAGACTTTTCATTTTTTTGTAGATTTGCCACGACTGCAAGGTCTTTCACTATCAACCACACTCGGGGAAATGCTATCGCTATTTATGACTATGAGTTTTTCCTGATCACATATTTTACATTTTACAAAACTTGCATTACTCCCGTGATCCTTACTTCTAAGTTTTTCTTGGAAATGTTTATTAAATAAGTGATATCTAGTTTATCACGTCTGCCACACCATTCACAATAAAATCGACATAAACATTTGTTTCACTAAACCATCTATTTTTTTATAAACATTTATCTATTGTATAAACCTTAATAGGTCCACTAAAAACAACAATTTCATGGCTATACAATTATTACATGTATGTTACTATTTTAAATAAACTGTGCGCACATCACCGTGAAAATAGGCAGCGATATAACAAGTGACTGAATTCAAACTAAAACAAAACATCACTCCCCCTTCCCTACTCTCCACCACCTGCTCTCCATAGCTACCAAACACCCGCGGTAGGGTAGGTGACTGATGACTCATCACTCAATCACACCATTAGCCAGGTTGAATCATTAGAATTTTCCTTTTCAAACTTTGACACATTATCTTAGCCCCTAGACACCGCAACTTTTGGTGCTTCACAGACACTGCCTCACTATGGCACATACTGATAGTGTCGATGTTGAGTGGCATCGGTCTTAGTTTTTCATACAAATGAAACTACCATATCAGAACGAGAATGTACTAAAAATGTCTACAATATTGTTGGACTTTTCCCTGCCCCAAATTTCCCCAGGACCTCGTTTGCACGTTCAGACATATTCTGCACCCGTGCCTCAGTACACTCAAATGGGATTCAAACCCTGATTTCCTTGTTATCAGCAGACTAGTCTAACATAAGAGTGATTCCTTAGACCGTGCTACCACCGAAACAGGTCACTGTATTAATGTAAAAAATATTAGTACCGGTAGCCTATTTAAACTATAAGGAGTATAATTTATTCCCTCACTATAAATGTAAGGTTTTTTTCTGTAAATACTATTATATATATATATATATATATATCAGCAACACCCAAACTGTGGGTCGCCAGACGATTTTTGTTACTTTGATAAGAGTTTTTGAAAAGTGAAAGTTTTTGCAATAATTTAGAAATAATTATGAGAAAATTGTAAAGTGAAAAAAGTGGGAATAGTAAATTTTAAAAAAATATGCAAGAGTTTGTTGTTTGAAAAATTGGATCACAGCTCAAAAAAAGTTTAAAAAGCGCTGTTCTATATTTTCTTTTGTTTTATTAAAAGTTGCACACGTACAAGCAGTGTCTTATAAAGTAAGGTGTGATGCATCGAATGTACTTACTTATCCTGTGTCTTGAGAGAGGCGACAGCGGGAAGATTTCATACTTGACAGGCTGGTGCTGCACCACCTGTAGGGAAACATTGACTACATTAAACACGCACACCCCTGAAAAATAATCAGGTGTTATATTAATTTATAATATTATTATTATTAGCGGAGGCCTGGCATTCCCCATATTCACAAGTTGTGATTAATACACGCCTTGTCAAAGGTGAAGGAAAGGTTTGGCAATCAGATAAATTTGTGCCGGGACTAAGGATTGAACCCCGGACCCCAGCTCAGAAGCCCGACACCTTACCCCTAGACCACCAGGTCACCGAAATTAATTTATACCTACTGGCATATAGCAGTTAGCTTCGGTGGCCGTAGGATCTAGGGCATCTCTCTCGTAATATAATGGACTGCCAATGAAAGTGAGATCAGGGCTCAAATCCTGCTAAAGTGTACCGAAAGTGATTTTACCTAAACGGTTTTCCACTCTCCCTTCAGGTGAATGCGGGTACACTTCCAATGAATCTAACCTCCCTAAAACCATTAGCATAATCATTTCATCAGTTTATAATAATAATAATAATAATAATATTTAGCACCGCGTCTTACTACCTGTTTGGGTTATACTCTTTAAGTACTAATTACTCTAATGGATTAGGAATTGGGAAGGTTGAATTAGAGGAAGTGAACCCGCATATTGCGTGGAGGGAGAGTAGAAAACCATTTAGGAAAAAAACCTCCAGTTCACCAGACCAATATTCGAACCTAGATCTCCTCGTCCTCAGCAGTCGAGCTCAAAACATCAGCTTATAACTAGAATGAGTAGTAAATGGGTAAAAAAAAAATCTACAGGTGTTTAAATGCTAGTTAAGTCCTAAATTTGTATAACACTAGAGGGGCTAGGTCCTAACCTCCAACAAGCTTTACATAACCTTACAACACAAAGTAAAATCAAATGAGGGGGGAAAGAAGGAAAATTTTCAATTGTAATAAATTTCAAACAATAGCACGCTAGCCCACTTCAGTGGCCGAATGGTTTAAGGCATCACTCTCGTGTTGGACTTGCCTTCTGATGATAGGAAGATCGAGGTTAGAATCATGGTTGGGTCTACTGGGGGTGGTTTTCCCTTGAATGGTTTCCCACTCTCCTTCCACTCAAATGCGGGTGGATTACCTCTAAAATGATTGCTTCCTCATCCCTACCCCATTAGAGTAATTACTATTGTATATGTTTATTATCTGAACAGGTAGTAAGACGCGATAATGAAAAAAAATATGATAATGGTAATGATAATAATAATTTTTTTATTTTTTATTTTTTATTGTCTCAGGTGTACATATCTTTAATCATTCAATATAGTCCGGCTAAGCACAATGTGCTTGTCAGCTGGTGCCTCACCATAATTGTCATACATACATGTAATAGTGTAAATATATAATAAGTACATTTCATTCCTTTAAGTCTATTCTTACAGCTAACATAATTATAATACTTAATTTAGTTCCTTAAATCTATTACATTTCATCCCTATTTTATTTAATATTCGAAAACCAGTCTCGAGTCCATTTCATTGCTTGGATATCATTTTAATCACCCTATTATTATTTAATTAAGTATGTGAGACAATTAGCCATTTTTTTATTTCTACTTTTACGTTTGATATTTTATCTATTCCCAAAAGGGTATCCGGTATCATGTTAAAAAGTGTTGGTATTATTATTTTCTTATGTTGTTTTCCGTATTTATTTATGTGTAAAGGTATTTTGTACTGTCGTTTTCTCATGTTGAGACTATGAGCCTGTCTTACTTAACATGTTATTGAGTAGTAGTACTGAATTATTATTTTATAGCTATACACGTTTTTTACTGTCAATGGTTTCCACTCTTTATTTTAAGAGCTTTCATTTGAATATTTCTTAATTGATTTAAATAAAGATCACTTGTCTTTCCCCAGGAAATAATACCATAGCCTAGATGTGACTCTATTAGCGCATGATGCACTATTTTTAGAATATCAAATGTAACATATTGTTATAGTAAACAGTCATTAACCATTCCCGCTCATTATGTCTATGTGAGTATTCAATTTCATATGAGAATCAATCATTAGTCCAAGATAGTTACATGGCTCAACATTTACACGGCTTTATATTATGTAGGCAATCTGAGCGATGACCTTTTATATCTAATTTATACTTTATAATTATATGCATTGTTTGCGTTTTTTTTTATTGTTAGTTATTTATCATCGTGAGTCCAGTTTTGTATCCTATTAAAGTCTTCCTGCAACATTTGTTTAGCTCTATCTACATTTTTGTGCACCATATAGAGCATTGTGTCATCAGCATACATAAATATACTGCAGTTCTGTATACAGTTTGACATTATTCTTGTTTAGATTAAGTATAGTATTGGCCCAAGCATAGAGCCTTTTTGCACTCATATATTTATACCCAATTCTTCACTTTCTATATTATTTATTTTAACTATTATTATTATTATTATTATTATTTAGCACCGTGTCTTAATACCTGTTCGGGTTATACACTTTAAGTACTAATTACGCCAGTGGATTAGGAATTGGGAAGGTTGAATTAGAAGAAGTGAACCTGCATTTGCGTGGAGGGAGAGTGGAAAACTATTTAGGAAAAACCACCCCCAGTTCACCCGACCGAGATTTGAACCTTGATCTCCCCGTCCTCAGCAGTCGGGCTCAACACGACTAGCGCGTTAGCCAACTACGCCACTGAGGCGGGTTATTTTAACTATTATTTTCCTATTTTTTAAGAACCATTCATAAATATTACTTCTGATACCAATTTTATAAAGTGACTCTAGTAAAATTTATTTAACGTAGCAAATGCTTTTGACATTTCTATAAATGCTATAGCTATGTGTTTGTTTTTGTTTAATTTCTCTGGCATGTGATTAGTAGTAGTAATAGTGATAGTGATGATAATGTTAGTAATAGTGATGATGATGGATGATTGATTGTTAATTTAATTTAATATTAACATTGTGTTTTACTACCCATTCGGGTTATACACACTTACGCTAATGTGTAATGGTAGGGTGATTGTGAGGTTAAATGGAGGACCTACAGTTTAACATGGGATCCGAACCACGGTGGAGGCCTGGCATTCCACACATTCACAAGTTGTGATTAATACATGTCTTGCCAGAGGTGAAGGAAGGGTTTGGCAGATTGATTGTTGATTGATTAATTAGATGATAATAATAATTATGATAATAATAATAATAAAAGCCCTTCTACATTTTAAATAACATAGATGTCAAGATATCTAGAGCAATTATAGGCAAAAATAAATTTCCAAAGAAAAATTTGTTTTGAAAAGAGCAGTTTTTAAAAACAAAATTGGGTTTGGGTAAGCTAATTAGACAAATTTTTTGAGAAATAATATTTAACATCTAGGTCTAATTGTTTACAGGATAATATAGAATATAGTAGGTATTTCTAAAAAAAAACCTCCATTTTAATCCATCGTCACTAACTTTCTCCACACTTCCCTATCCTTGCATACTCCCTTCACTTCAACAACATCCATACACAGAGTCATGCACGATTGCATGCTCTTTTTCACCCAATAATCTAGAATGTTTAGCCTTGTCTAGTATGGTGTACCCCTTCCTTTTCATCCACACACTCTACCTTCATATAGGCCTAGCTATTTGATTCACTCGATCCACACTCATCCTATAAACATGCCCAAAATAACATAAGAAGCTTCTTTCACATTTACCTATTAAAGTCCCTTATTGCTCATTGTGTTTCTCCTGACAAACCCTCGCTTCACAATCATAAAACAATGTTGGCGTTAACACACCAATCTCTGATATTCATTCAACCTTCTGTCAATTTCACTCTATCATTCCATTTTTAGCCTAAAGAACACACTAATAAGTTACAGGGTGACCTGGCGGTCTAGGGGTAAGGTGTCAGACTTCTGTGCTGGCGGCCGGGGTTCAATCCTCGGTCCCGGCAAAGATTTATCTGATTACCAAACCCTTCCTTCACCTCTGACAAGACATCTTGTGAATGTGGGGAATGCCAGGCCTCCACCGTGGTTCGGATTCCACGTTAAACTGTAGGTCCTCCATTTCATCTCACAATCACCCTACCATAACACATTAGCGTAAGTGCGTATAACCCGAACGGGTAGTAACACGTGGTGCTAATAATAATAATAATAATAATAAGTTACACAAAATCACTCACTTGTTCTACAAGTTTTCCATTTTATCTTAGCTGACAATCATTTCCTGATCAGTCCTTATCAAAAACTATCACCTTAGTCTTGGAAACATTTATATGAAGAGCGATCCATTCTGCCTATCGCCACATTCAAACAAATTAATGCGTTCTGCAAGTCACTTTCATTCCCAGCCATTAATACGGCATCATCTGCATATGGCCGCACACTCACGTTCGCATTGTCCATTTGTACTTTAGAAGGGGTGTTCTCATAAGCAAGCATCCCTCGTGTATTTATCAATTAATACAGCACACAACCATGGAAACATAACAATCTCGTCTAACACCCTGTTTAATGTTAAACCATTCGCCAAAAGTTCCATCCGCCATAATAAGGCCCCTACACAGTCAGTCCAACACCTTAGCTCAGTCGGTAACATGTCTGCATACTGAGCTAAGGGTCCCGGGTTCGATTCCCGACATGACTAAAAATTTGTCAGTGATGAAAATATGAGTTTACCCTTTCACATTGATAAATTGATGGCTGGGGACTGGATGTTGTGCCTGCCCTAGTAATAAGTTATATTATAAAGCATATTAAGTTATGACAGGCCTATAAACCCGGTGGTGGAAACTTTATTATAACTGAATAAAAAAGTGACCCAGACCATAGCCGGAAATGGTAATGGATGTAAAGTTTGGCTGATCATGTAGGGGCAGTACTGATGGACAAACTTATGTAAATGCTGATGTGATATAGATTTTCTGATCCCATAAGTATCAGTCCATCAGTCTTGCAAGTGGTGGGAGAGACTGAAATAATGACAGTAAGACTGAGTCAGACTCTCAGTCTAAGGATTGACAGTAAGAATGATCGTGTAGGGGCCGTATAATGCACGCTTTACATCCATCATACACCACCATAATTGCATTTACTAACCATGCATCCCCACCATACTCTCTAAGAACATTCCATAACATACTCTATTCACCCAATTGTACGCTTTATTTAGATAAACGAATGCACAATACATTCTCTTGATTACTACCATACATTTCTCAATCACTTGTTTCAATGCAAACATCTGGTCTAGATGCAACATCTACCTGGCATGAAACCCCCATGCACACCCCAAGTCTTGTCCCCAGTTTTTTCACAAACCCTCTCAATTAAAACTCTCCCAAAAACTTTGTTTGGAATACTCAGCAAACAAACTTACTTTCCTATAACTCTTGAATTCACTCTTAATGCCTTTGCACAAAGTAACAATAACAACATTCTTTCAGTCATGAGGAACATTCGAAATTCCAGCAGACACAATGAACAACTCACACAATCTGACAAGTAGTACTATGGTCACACACTTAAGCATTTCACTTGTGATCCCATCTATGCCCGCAGCTTTGCCATTCTTTAACACATTCATGACTTTTAAAACCTCAGCCTCAGCTTTTCATAGCATTTTCCCTAATTTCTGCTAGTTTCTCTATGTTTTTCTTTTATGTTTAAATATTATTCTACAGCATCAAAAATATTTAGCCTTTCCAGATATTTATTAATCAAATGACAGTATAAAAAACATATTTTTTTTTTGTTTGCATTACGTTGTTCTACCCATTCAGCTTTTACGCATATGTACCAGGCTAATTATGCCCACATTAGCGTGAAGGGAGAGTGGAAAACCCTTTAGGTATCCATCCTCTGTACAGCTAACCAGGATGTGAACCACAATCTCCTTGACATCAGCAATCTAGTCTATCGTGAGAGGGACACCTTAGACTATTCAGCCAGCAACAACATTTTTAAAAAAAGTCATCAAACAAAGGCTGGGCATATTCATATATTTATGTGGGAAAGGTGTGCCCTACCAATAAAGGCGTTATAACAACGCCCTTATAGTGATGTAGGGGTGCGAGGCGAATATATGGAAAATGATTATAGCTAACAATTTAGTTCTGAAAATATCTTAGAAGAGGGTTCTCTTTTGTTTTGCTTTATGGGTCTCGTAGGGCTACACCTTTTAAGTTAAGATTGGAAACCCTAAGAACCAAAGCCGCACAGCTCTTTGGAGTTCTAAGGGAAACAACAAACTCATAAATATGCATTACATAATTTACTAAGACCCTTTCTATTACTTACTTGCTTACTCTCTGACATTAGGAACTCAAAAGTTCACTACTGTACTTACAAAAGTACGCCACCTAGGCCTATCTATCTTAAGCTGAAGAGTTCTATCCAGCCCACCTCATTACATCCTATCTTCTATCCAGCCCACCTCATTACATCCTATCTTCTATCCAGCCCACCTCATTACACCCTATCTCTTAAGACTCTTTCCATACCCCATCAAAACTAAGATTGTAGATACCGCTTCATGTAGGCAGAGCCCTTAGTGATAATATAATTATACACCATGCAGTTTAATATTTTGTGCAAATGGCCAAACTATCTTGACTATCGCAACCAAGCAAAATAAAGGTTCTACACAATATTAGATTTACTACAATGTTAAAATGTATTAGAATTTGATAAGATAAGAATACCCATAGCTATGCATATAGCCTAACCATGTAGTAGTAAGATATGACAATAAAAAAACTATATTTTAAATCAAAACATATATCAAAAGTATGACACTAAACTATTAATATTTTAGTAAGTGAACAAGGTATTAAAGAAAAAAGGGCGTAATGTGTTTACAAATGGACTGACCGTTAGGCCCCAAGACAGACGAACCTAGTCTAAGTGATTAGTTTGTTTAAGAGAACAATTAGGTAGATAAAATATAAATACTGTAATGGCTTAGCCAAATTCTAATAAATATAGTGTTAAAAATGTTTGCTAAGAGCCGGTACTAGTCTAAGTCCTATTACTTACTGCTCTAACCTGCTTCTTCAATAAAAAACACACACAGGTCCACACTCTTGACGCCAGCAATAAGAACGCACGAAGGCCCATTTGCAATTGTTTCAGCATTGGTAAAGTATTTAATGGGCGTCCTTTAAAATAATACAGAACTAGTTTAATAGATTATGAATTTCATTAAAGGAATGTGAACTTTTTATCACATTACCATAAGCACCAAAATACACTACAATCCGCCATAATCGACCCGTTTCACTTGTGCACTTCAATACGCATGTCAAGATAAGTAAAGTGAGGTGATATCCTTTTAGAATAATTCAAACTCTGAAAATACCTATTGTGATTTTTAACAGATACGAAAGATTTTAAAATAAAAGAGATAGATGGAATGATAACATTCTCATGTAAAATTTAACGTAATAATTTTCATTATTCGATCCTATTTGAAGATTTAATTATTTTCAAGATAATAAATAGGTATCATTTATAAGCAAATAAAATAGGCCTACTTTCTTACACAATTTAATTGGTATACAAATATATTGTCCAGCTGGAACGAATAAAAAATTGGATTTAAGACGTACCTCCTTAAAAAAAATCTTAAATGTTTAAAAATGAAGTTATTAAATTGATAAGGCCTTGACCCACATGTAAGAATAACATTAAAATGGATTTGAAAGAGATGGAGTGTAATGAGGTAAACTGGATAAAACTAGCTCAAGTTATTAACATTGGAAAGACATTAACGTAGATGTAAAGATAACATTAGAATTAGTTCAAGACTCATGTTATTAAAATCGGTAAAGCCTTGACGGTTTATAGATGTTGTTGAAGTGAAGGCAGTATGCAAGGATAGAGAAGTGTGAAGAAAGTTAGTGCGGATGGATTAAGTACGAAGTTGTTTTTGAGCTATATTCACAGTTTCTTGCCTACCCTAAACCGTAAGGGAATGGCGTGATTAGGCACGTATGTATGAAGATGCAGACGTAAGGATAGCATTATAATGAATCGGAAAGAGATAGGGTGTAATGAGGTGGACTAGATATAAATAGTTCAAAATAGGAAAGATGGCGTACTTTTGAAAGTAGTGGAGAGACATGGACACACAATTTGTAACTGTCCAAAAGTGGCGTTCAAGATCGGCGTCTGCTAAGTAAAGACTGAACAACCCTCAAAATACAAAATATTTTAAAATTATGAGCAGTAGCGTAGACCTGATGGCGAAGTAGGGGGCTCGGGGGTGGGGGCGGGTTGAGGGATGTACCCCACCAACCAGTAGAGGCAATTTTTTTAAACCATTATATACACCTAGAAGTTTTTTTTAATTGGTATTTGTTAACTTGATCATTTATATTTTTAATATTATAAACGTGATAATCTAACAAAATAATAAATAAATTTGCCTAAATTAAAGTTAGCACAAACATCACTGATTATTTATAATAGGTAAATATCTAGCCACTGTGCAACTTCTCGATGGAACCACGTGTGAAACTGGGAGATTTGTAACCAGCCACACTCTTCAGGACTTGGGCCACGTCTTAGACTACAAGAAGTTAAATTAGGACTAATAGGGAGGATCAATACAAGGATGTGTGGCACTTGATATGTGATGATGATGATGATTATTATTATTATTATTATCACCACGTCTTACTACCAATTCTGGCTGTACTCACTTACGCTAATGTGTAATGGTAGGGTGATTGTGAGATGAAATGGAGGACCTACAGTTTAACGTGGGATCCAAACCATGGTGGAGGCCTGGCATTCCACACAATCATAAGTTGTGATTAATACACGTCTTGTCAGAGGTGAAGGAATAGTTTGGTAATCAGATAAATCTGTAACGGAACTGATAATTGAACTCCAGACCCTCTTGATATTCTCTTTCCTCATAATGTTTAACTGGTTATCCCCCTCCCCATTTTATTTTCTCTTTGGGTCTGCGTAGATCTCGGTGCATCCCCAAAC
>CABFOV010001343.1:86059-102324 GCA_902141375.1 Timema poppense
AAGAGTGTAGAATTAGATTATTATTCTGCTTCCAGCTATTCTATTTGATTAATTTTTTCGGTTCTTTTATTTAACAGAAAAATTTAACCATGACCTTGCATCCCCAAGAAATAAGCTTTGTGACTGTAAGTGAACTTCAACAGCTTAAGTTTTCACAGCTATCTCTCCATGAGAAAGTTACAGTTAAGAAAAGAGGTCGTTCAACACCTGATATTCTAATATCTCAGCCAGGCAAAAGCAACAAGAAGTATATTCGTAGCTTTAATTCTGAATGGTATTGTAAAGTAAAACACGCACTGTTTTGCTTCCCGTGTTAGCAGCACACCCATTAATATTAGCTACAAGCCGTCACTGATTGTTAGACGAAGCTGACCCAACCTCACCCTGGGCCACTAATCACCTAAGAATAAGGGCTAAGTAAAGTGATACTCGGTTGGTCCGATTGTTTATATGCCCCGCCCCGATAGGAGCGTGAACTTTTGTACCTGCACGGAAACTCACACCTTATAGATAACAAATAAACAGAATGGGGTTGTTTAAATACAATGTTCTTTGATCCGAGATATTCTCAGAATATCCCGGGAGTGGGTGTATCTCAGACCTAAACCAGTTGCCTACCCAAATTTAACTGCCAGTATTTTGGTTGTTGTTGTTGTTGTTTCTTTCTATGTTTTATGATTATTAAAGGTTGCCAGTGGACCCTAACAAGAACTTTTTTTTACGCACAGAGTAGTTTAAAGGACCATTTTCACAGATTATATTGATATTATATCGGATTCATGTATTAGATTGAATGTATCTATGTTTTGTATGGAAATAATTTTGTATTAAATTAGCCTAACTAATCATCCATTCCGTCATCACCCACAGTTAAAGTTAGTATCCTTAGACGATTATATTGTTGTTTTTTTTGTTTTCTGTATTTGTTGGCTATAGTAAGAATACATTTTGGTTTGATGGTATTAATTTTAGTTAAAAAAATTAAATGAGCGTCCTAAATTTGTTATTTGTTTTATATATATGTATGTGTGTGTGTATTTTTTTAATGAACGGCAAAGTTTGTCTGACCTAGAGGTTCCACATGAAGGGCTTCCGTATCTACCTGTAATTTATCGAACTGTAAAGAAGCCACGGTGTAGGGCCTACCCATGCCCACAGTTGTTTTTGAATTATTTTTAAGGTAGTATATTTCCCCATGTCTTTTCCCCTTTTCTTCACACCTTTTCTTAGCGTCATTCCATTGGATACTGACATCGGGAGTGGCTGCACTAGTGTTGGTAGTAGTGGAAGGGTAGTGTAGGAATGTAAGGATAAATACCTTACACTTGTTTAATTTTAGTTATTGAACTTTCAATATAATATGGTTATTGAAAGCAATATACAAGATTAAGACAACCTTTTTTTTCTAAAGGGTAATTCAATAATACTTTCGTCAAGCCTATAACCTAAGTTATCGTTTGAACGTATAGCAACTACACAAAGTTTGTCATTCAAACAAATCTAATCAAGTTTTAAGGTATCTTATTAATCATATTTATCAAACTTTCAATATAATATGTGTCAAAACATGTTTAAAATATCATGCTTGTTTAGGCCAAACCTTATAACCAACAGTATGAGTGCCCAATAGTGTGGCGCACGAATACATTTATTAAAGCCCTTCTTTGTGCCAGTGTGGTTGGCGTCATGTAGCACTCATGTAGAACTTTTACCGTGTGCGTTATGTTAAATAAGAACAGTGCGTTCCAAACTTCAAACTAAGTGTTTAATAGGTTATGGGCCCAGACACCCAACAATTGCGTAAATATCCACGTAATAATTCGTAAAAAGTGTCCGTCGGGTAATTCACAAATCCGTTTTGTGAATTCACGTTCGCGTTAGGAAGCAACGTGGTTCGCCATTTATTTATCGTTAGGTTCGCGCGATCAGCAAACATCGTGTTTTCGAGGTTATATAATCCGCGAGACCAAAATAGAAATAATGGCCGAAAAGTTTGACGTGGCACACGTAAATAAGTTCGACGGCAATAATTATCACCAATGGAAATTTCAAATGAAATGTGCCCTAAGGGCAAAAGGAGTCTTTGATGTTGCAAAAGGCGCCATAGAAAAGCCGGCAATAGACAAAGAGAAGGAACTAGAAAAGTGGAACAAAGATGACGCAATTGCTATGTTTACACTTACTACAGCAATGGAACTATCACAGATCACATTAGTTGAAAATTGTGACTCGTCCAAAGAAATGCTAGAGAAATTAGACTCTATCTTTGAGCAGAAATCAGAAATGAACAAAATGCTAGTCCACGAACGCTTTCATCAGTACAAGATGGACGCCAACGACTCCATTGCTCAGCATATTGCCAAGATAGAAAATCTCGCGCGACATGTGAGAGAGACTGGTGAACAACTCAGCAATGTTACTATAATGACCAAAATTCTTGGTAGTCTACCTCCCAAATTTAGAAACTTCAGACAAGCTTGGCTTTCACTAGACGAGGCTAGACAGACAATCCCAAATATGACGGCACGCCTGTTGGATGAAGAGGCTAGTCTCACATCAACTGAACAATCGGAAAGTGCATTTTTATCCTCGACAAATTTGAAAAGCGATTTTAAAAGTTCTAATAATTCTCAAAAGTCCAATCAAAAACAAAGGAATAGATCAGGAAAACCAAGGGTAACGTGCTATAATTGCCAAAGAAAAGGACATTACGCAAGTGACTGTCGTGCACCTAAGAAACCCCGAGAAAACGGACAGCAAAACACTCACAGTGACCGTTCTCAACAGGGTCATTTTTCAGCATTCAGTGCAGAGCAGCAGGATGTTATACTAAAGTCAGCAATCGCCACCGAAGATAATTGGACATTGGACAGCGGCGCTTCTGCACATATGACTAATCGTCGTGATTATTTTTCTAAATTTGAAGAGACTGTAGACAATACGAGTGTCGTGCTTGGAAACAACCAAGGTCTTTCTGTGAAGGGAAGAGGAAGCATTAAAATAAAGAAATTTATCAGAGGTAATTGGTATGACTCCATCATCACAAATGTGTTGTATATTCCTGAACTAAGAAAAAGTATTTTCTCTGAAGGTGTGATAACTGAAAAAGGGATGAAGATCCTTAAGGAAGATAGATATGCAGAAATTTACGAAAACGGGGAGCTAGTAGCAAGCGCGGTCCGTGAAACCAACAATCTGTATCGAATGTTATTCCGCACAGTGATCCCACATCAAGAAGTAGGCCTAAATTTCACCGCAAGTGGAAGTCTAAAATTGTGGCACGAGAGACTCGGACACATAAATAAGAGAGCTCTGCGTGAAATGGTCACCAAAGGCTTGGTCGAAGGTGTAAATATTAATGACCTTGAAGATTTCTTCTGTGAGTCGTGTCAGTATGGTAAACAGCACAGGTTATCATTTTCGCCCTCAAAGCATGCCAAGGCCAAACCAGGCGAACTCATTTACAGTGACGTGTGTGGTCCAATGTCAACACCATCAGTTCAGGGTGCTAAATATTTTGTATTATTTAAGGATGACTGTTCAGACTATCGTGTTGTATTTTTCATCAAGCACAAAGCGGATGTTGTTGAGTGTTTCAAAGATTTTGCAAACATGATAAAGAATAAATATGAATATTCTATTAAGACCCTACATACTGACAATGGGACAGAATACTGTAATCAGGAAATGAAAGAGTATATGTCAAAACATGGAATTGAGTTTGAAACAACGGCACCTTATACTCCTGAGCAAAATGGTAGAGCCGAACGTGACATGAGAACCATAATGGAAAGTGCGCGTTCAATGTTATATGCAAAGGATATGCCAAAATATTTATGGGCAGAGGCAGTAAACACAGCTGTTTATATTCTAAACAGGACTCCAACCTCTCAAGCACCAAACTCGACACCCTATGAAATATGGAGTGGAAAAAGGCCTGTAATGTCACATTTAAGAATCTTTGGAAGTGAGGCATACATGCATGTACCAAAGGAACTGCGAAACAAACTGGCGCCAAAGAGCAAGAAACTCATCCTTGTGGGATATGATAGAAACTCAACCAACTATCGTTTACTGGACCAAAATACACAGAAAATTACAGTCTCAAGAAATGTGATTTTCAATGAAAATTCAAGTAGTTTCATTCCTAAAAGAAACACTGTAGTCCCAGTAGTGATAGAAAACACACATCATTCTGTTCAAAGAATTCAGCAGGAGGACGCAGACCCTCAACATTCCGAACAGAACGACGAAGAACCCAGGCACATTAAAGCAAATTACGAGCTGCGACCAAGAGATGTCATCAGGCCTCCCAAACGCTATGAAGCTAACCTAGTGGAAATAGATGTACCTCAGACCTATGAGGAAGCAATGAAGAGTCCTGATGCAGGGCAGTGGACTGACGCAATCAAAGAAGAACTGGATGCGCTGAAAAAGAACAACACTTGGGTGCTAGTATCACTACCTCCTGGTAAAAATCCAATAGGTTCAAAATGGGTTTTCAAAGTAAAACGCACCGGAGACGGAAACATTTCGCGATATAAATCAAGACTGTGCGCTAAAGGTTTTGCACAGAAAGAAGGGGTCGACTATAATGACACATACTCTCCCACAACACGGTATGACTCTATACGAGTCCTACTCGCTATCGCAGCTCAACAAAACTATGAAATAATGCAGTTTGATGTGAAAACTGCATTTTTATATGGTGAACTCAAAGAAGATATCTACATGCTTCCACCAGATGGAATCAATATTAACCAAAACCTTGTCTGCAAATTAAGAAAGTCACTATATGGCCTCAAACAATCATCGCGTTGCTGGAACGAAAAGTTTGACGGTTTCCTGAAAATGTTTGGATTCTGCCAAAGTACTGCAGATAAATGTGTTTATCGAGGGGATTTCAATAAATCAAAGGTTCTGCTTGCGTTATATGTTGATGATGGGCTGATCATGGCTGAAAACAAAATGGCACTTCAACTTGTACTCGATAAACTGAAGACAACCTTCGAAGTCACAATCAGTGAACCAAATTACTTTGTGGGTCTGGAAATAAAACGAAATAATGTGAACGGATCAATATTTCTACATCAGGCCAACTATATCAAACAAATAATCAAGAGATTCAATCTTGAAGACTCTAAGCCAATCAGTGTGCCTGCTGATCCACACACTCACTTGAGTTCAAACATAGGGGAAAATGAAGAAATAAAAGTACCCTATCGAGAAGCTGTTGGCAGCTTAATGTTTGCTGCAATAGTTAGTCGGCCAGACATTATGTACGCAGTTGGAAACGTGAGTAGATATTTGGCAAACTATGGACCAAGTCATTGGAATGCAGTCAAACGCATCTTAAAATATCTAAAAGACACATCCAGCTATGGCATTGAATTTACAAGGAGTGAGAATCCACCCCCATTAATTGGCTTCTCGGACTCTGACTTCGCAAACGATTTGGACACCCGACGCTCAACAACTGGATACCTCTTTCAATTGAGTAATGGTCCTATAACATGGGCTAGTCAACGTCAACAAACCGTTTCCCTTTCCACTACCGAAGCTGAGTACATTGCTGCATCAACTGCGGCCAAAGAAGTCATCTGGCTTAGACATCTTCTACTTGACATTGGGGAAACAGTGGGAGAGGCCACAGTTCTAGCGGTTGATAATCAGAGTGCAATGCGCCTTGTGCGAAACCCAGAGTTCCACAAGAGAACCAAACACATAGACATACGTTACCACTTCATACGTGAGAAATATGAGAACGGTGAGATTGACATCAAGCATGTACCCTCTGAAGACCAGTTAGCAGATATACTAACCAAACCTCTTCCACGTGATCGTTTTCAGACACTCCGCGGTGCAATTGGAATGACAAGACTTGAGAGCTGATAAATGCTTTTCATTGACATTGATATGTATATAAAGCTGTTTATCATTTTTTGTTTTGTTTTTGAAGCTAATTAGTAACTACACTTAAATAAGCCATATTTCTAACCATTTGCAAGACTGTAAACAAGCATTCATTTAGTGGGAGTGTCAAAACATGTTTAAAATATCATGCTTGTTTAGGCCTAACCTCGTAACCAACAGTATGAGTGCCCAATAGTGTGGCGCACGAATACATTCATTAAAGCCCTTCTTTGTGCCAGTGTGGTTGGCGTCATGTAACACTCATGTCGAACTTTTACCGTGTGCGTTCTGTTAAATAAGAACAGTGCGTTCCAAACTTCAAACTAAGTGTTTAATAATATGGTTTCTGAAATCAATATAAAAGTTAATAGCCAACTTTAAATATAAGTGTAGTCTTGGCAGACTGTAAATAACATGGATGATAGCTAAATATTTAACTATATTAAAGATTTTATTCGTGTTTGTACAGTATTACCTGTAAAACTGTATTGCATATCCCTTAATGTAAATTATTTTTCAGGCAAGTCTGGTATAGTACGTCACTATCTGGAAACAATAACACTTTTATTCATCAGTGACATGTTTACGCATAAGAACATTGAATGAAACCGTTAACTCTTTCGCCCCATAATGTAGCCGTAGTAATGATGTAGACGATATACTCGACCGTCACGCTTCAGACCTTTACAATGCTTATGTTTATGTCCATCCAGTATAATATAGAGATCACTGAGTGAAACCCCTTTAAGGTTGAGAGTCTGTTTCTTACTTGTCTGTGCCCATGCCTGTTGTTCCTAGAGGTATAATTCAGAGTGCCGTGAAACGTAAGAAGTCTAAAAACATTTCCACGTTTCAGATAAATATACGTCCGTTCATATCTGGCGGGCAAGACAATATTTGGATCAGGTCACTTTTACTGTATACTGGATTTTCGCTAATCTCTGAATTGGAACCAAAACAAAGTATTGAAACCGACTTGAGTGGCTCCAGACATGAGAATACAATTATTATAGTTAACAATCCAACCTGATATAATAATAACCTGCCATATAAACAAAATATTTCACAATGCTAATTAAAGTGTATGCTGACTTTTGGTATTTTTAAAATACTAATGATAATAAACAAAGATTCTCATAATATTGTAATAATTTTTCTCTCTTGACAGGTACTTATACAGTTGGTTGCATTTATTTACGGAACATGAAAGAGAACCAAAAGTGTGGTTGGCTTCCCCCTAGAAAAATGCAACTTTCAATTCAAAGGTATTTGACCTTGAGCCAAGAACATTTACCCCTTTTTTATTTCGTGCTATGCTATAAGTATTTTAGGGGTTCCTTAATGTTGTACGAAATTTAATTAGAAAACGCTGCTAGAGAGTGCAGATATCTGACCGTAAAACCTATAAATATGCGTCTTACAGGTATTTATTTTAGTGTTTTTTTTTAGCAAATGAACAATGTTAACCAATTGTTCATTTTATGAAGCGCACTCAATAATTATGCCTGTTTTAATGTGATATTTAGCTAATTTTTTTAAATTAATAAAACACATATATAATGGCGGAACTATATATCTATCTATTTATTTATTTCTGTTGCTATCAATAAATTAATTATTATAGATGGACATAAATACAATGTTCATAATAATTGTAACAATAATTTTTGCTTATACATTGATACGTAACAATTATAAATAATTTAAAATAAACCCAAAGACATATTTTTATATTGTCATTACAAATAATATTCGATTAAAGAGTTGCTGAAATTTTTCAATATTTGTGTTTGCTTCTTCACATGTATTAATATATATGCTTGTTTAAGTTTGAAAATGTCTATATCTGTGGTTACCTTTCGCAACTAATCTCTTTACTTATATTAGTCTTCATTACAACAATTTCAATTATTCTCAATTGTTGTTAAATTTATATTATATTGTACAAGGTTACTACGCAAGCGTCATATCAACCAACCATGATGTAGAAAAAAGTTGAATCTAGATTTCAAGTTATTAAGGGCAACATGTAACTTCTTGTTATGTATTTATTTAGAACCGCAGATATACATTATTATCAAATTACATGGGGTTCTCAAATAAATAAATCATTCTTTCATGATTTTGTGATGATAGCAGATTTAAGGAGATTAATTGAATAATCTATGTGATTTACGAAGCTTATCCATGTTTCGCAGTTTGTCGCCATATTGCTTCGGAGCCGGCTTAAAATGTTATTAAGGAACGCATTAAGAATAGTGCGAAAAGCCGAAATAATTATATATCAGAACTCTCAAAGTGAGTATTAAAAGTAAATAAAGTAGTGAAAGCTGGTTGGTGGTTTTGTTTAAGTAATTATATCAATTCGAAAGGCCGAAAGCAATTAACTGTTTTGCCCATCAATCATACCACAGTTTACGAGTTAAAAACATTTCAATTGGCTATTTAGCTTTATTATAAAGATTAAATTTTATTTAATTCATAAGCTAACAAGAATATATTTTATATACATAAAATAGCATAATAATTTGATAACAAATACAAACTTGCCTTGGCATAACCTATAACAAGCTTATATAGGATAAGGGACTATAGGATAACATTGTTGCCAAAGCAATAGAGATATCAGGTACTTATCTGTTTATATATAAACAGACAAATGGGTTCTCAAGTTTGATGTAATTTTTTAAATAATGTTCTTACACTTAGCCCAACAATTAATGTACATATTATACTAGGTTATCCAAATTTAATTCTAGACAGTCAATAACCAAATCTCAATTACAGGTTAAGAATCAAAAGAGATATAGTATATATTTTACAGTACCTAAGTAGAACTTTGATGTATTTAACACATCATTTCATTATTGAGAAATATAAGGCTATGTAGCCTACTGAGAAAAATTAGGTTAGATAATCACTTTATTTAGTTATATAATTACAAATTATGTCTATATGTGATACGATATGCACAGGTGCATGATATTAGTTGATTTAGTTATTTAAGATTTGTCAAAAAAGTGAAACTTACTTTGAATGGGCTATAGCTCTGCTTTTTCAGCCCCAACTTATGAAATCAAGGTTCATATCCTAGCCAAAGCACTAAATGAAGCTCTTCACCCCCACCCCCCCCTCCATTAATCTTTTCACTCGAAGGAGATGAGGTGTAAGTTTCTTTAAAATCCATTTTCATTTTATGTCCCAAAATTAATGTGAGTGGTAAATTGATTGAATGTAAGTATAACATCACTAATAATACAATGTTTAAAAAAACATTAATAATTTCTTAGTGAAAATTTCTAGGCAAATTAGGTGGTGGGCAGGGCTTCCCTTTAAGGGAGTGTTTGACAATATGAAATTCTCAATGTTGTAACCTAGGCTATACACTAAGCATAAGTTATAAGCCAAATAATGGGTGACCTGGTGGTCTAGGGGTAAGGTGTTGGACTTCTGTGTTGGGGTCTGGGGTTCAATCCTCGGTCCCAGCACAGATTTATCTGATTGCCAAACCCTTCCTTCACCTTTGACAAGACATCTTGTGAATGTGGGGAATGCCAGGCCTCCACCATCCACCGTGGTTCGGATCCCACGTTAAACTGTAGGTCCTCCATTTCATCTCACAATCACCCTACCATTCCACATTAGCGTAAAGGTGTATAACCCGAACGGGGAGTAAGATGCGGTGCTAATAATAATAATAATAATAATAATAGCCAAATAGATAGTAGCACATGATATATATATTATTAATTTGGATGGTTTGCTACCTTTTACCAGCCATTTTCTAAAGTTCCTTAAAATTTACTGGGCTCATTTTGTATCCTTAGATTAGTTGGTGTAAGTTGCAATTAGTCAAAACAAGCGGGTGAAACATGAATAACCAAAATATTATTATTATTTTTTTTAAACTGACCAATATTTTGTTTGGACAACAGTCAACACGAGCTACGTCCGTTTGTTTGCGAGCAACAAAAATGATGGATCGTGCAAGCCACCTCCGAGAAAGTCCGATGAATGTACAACCGGTGCTCCTAGAAGGAGCATCAAAAATTGCAAACCTGAAACCCCATTACCTCCCACGCCTACAAGAGAGTGCAAGAACCCACTACAGGCACCAGTTCCACCAAGGGTACCTATATAAAATACTCCCTAGGATAATTTAGTACTGATTGTTATTAAGCTGCTGTTTATACAGGGTTCCTACTCGTCATGGACAACCTGGAATTTTAAAATATTTCTTCCAGGCCTGGAAATGTTAAGAAAGTTTTCCATTTTTTACAATCTTTTTCTGGAATTTTTTAGGTTTTAGAAATTCCTTTGTCCCCCATTATATTTAAACAGGACAGTGAATTATTACTGTAAAAATTAGATAACGTTAATTATATTTGTAACTAAGAAATAAAAGGTAATTAAAACATAATTAAAATTAATGAATATTTGCAAATGATTTATTTATTTGTGGTATTTAACGTGCACTTTCTAAACCAATTGATTATATCTGCACACAACTTATAAACTAACATAGGCCTATATCTGGAACAGACGCATCATCCAGCCCACCACCGTTAAACTCATCACTGTGAAAAGGGAAATTCACATTTTACCAATGATTATTTTTAAGTGGGTTTATGTTTTAATTATTTGAATAACTCGTTGCATTGTGGAATACATTAAAACATAATAAATGACGTGGAAAGGTGCAAATGTAGGGGAGTTAGGAGTCTGCATTTAAAAAAATGTAATAATGTGTATTTTGCAAAGATTACTTTATACACTATTCCCGGAGGAATTGTAGAAAATCCTTGAAATGTCATTTAAAAAACTTCATGATTTCGGGTAGGAACCCTGTCACGGAATATAAGAGCCTCTTTGGATAAAAGTGTACTTTGAGAATGTGAACTCTTTAGTAGGCTACACAATTAAATCAATTAGTATTGGCTTATTTTTGAAACACCCTTTCCACATTCAGGGATAGTTTCATAGTCAGACTGGGTAGCCTACGCCTCGGTGTGGCGCTTTATAAAATACAAGACAAAACATAGCTAAACTCAAGTATGATGGGCCAGTTTTGCATATGAAAGTGGTCCATTCCATTCTGGTCTAGGTAGGTGTCGTCTTGTATTTAGTATAGTACCACACTTGAGGTGTACGCAATCTGACTATTGAACTGGCCCATAGTCTTGATTAGACAATACTTTTTACACCACATCTTAGCAGTTATAGCTTTGTATTTAAAGTATATTCTATTATGTACATATTACAAGCGCTATGTTTATTGGATAAAACCGTGGGTAACACTTTCAGAATTTAGGGAAGATCAAACACGCTAATTTGGTTTCTTGTATATTTTTATTTTTTGACATGTTTTACCATTGAGAAGACCTTGATGCGGGTGATTAGAATGGGTCTGAAATAGGTAGAGAAGAGTGTAATGAGGTTGATTGGATAGAGCTAGCTCATGATAGGGATGGGGTGTAATGAGTTGGACTGGATAGAACTAGCTCAAGATAGGGATGGGGTGTAATAAGGTGGACTGGATAGAACTAGCTCAAGATAGGGATAGGGTGTAATGAGGTGGACTGGATAACTAGCTCAAGATAGGGATAGGGTGTAATGAGGTGGACTGGATAGAACCAGCTCAAGATAGGGACAAGGTGTAATAAGGTGGACAGGATAGAACTAGCTAAAGGTAGGGATAGGGTGTAATGAGGGGGACTGGATAACTATCTCAAGATAGGGATAGGGTGTAATGAGGTGGACTGGATAACTATCTCAAGGTAGGGATAGGGTGTAATGAAGTTGTACTGGATAACTATCTCAAGATAGGGATAGGGTGTAATGAGGGGGACTGGATAGAACTAGCTCAAGATAGGGATCGGTGACGTACTTATATAAGTGCTGCAATGAACTTGTTAAGTAAGTCTGTTCTAGAATTAAGTTAATTTGTAGGCCTGGATTGTATATTGTTTTAATTGGTCGGTTCAGAAAGTGCACGGTAAATACACTGAACCTATCTATATGCACATATTTTAACTCGGAGCAAATCTCTAGCACACAAAAATGTATTGCGTTATTTTTTTTTTAGGTAGACACAAGAACTAGTGATTGCAAAATACCACCATATCCAGAATGCGAGGCAGGAAGTCGAACCTCTACTCATTCGGCGCAAGACTGTGGCAAGTCTCATATGATGAAGGAATGTCCACAGCCAGAATGCCCATATGACGACAGCTCTAGGCAGAAGAAATACACAAAGCATCTCTTTGGAGGGGTTCTCTTTCTCCTTGCCAGTTTAGCCGCGGTAAGTTAGCGTTTTTAACATCACATGCACTAGCTCCGATAATGTTTATTTACATAAAACAATAAACAATTCAGTGTTGGCTATAAATTTCAAACTTTATGGTATTTAATATTGTTACTTTAATTACGTTGTACATTTTATGATGAAATATATTTTGAAACATAAGAAAGTTGATGATTCATGTAGGTCTAGGCCTATGTTTATTTGAAATATATTTACCAATCTGATTTTATTGTTTACCTAATAAAATGAAGCCTTGAAATACTACCTCTTTTTTTCTTGTATGAATATAAACCATTTACATGGTCTAAGGATCAAAGTTCCCGACTACAGATCCAGAAGTCTTGGTTTCGATCCCTGGCGATTCCAGATTTTTCTGTGAAGCAGTGGGTCTGGAATGAGATCAAACTCAGCCTTGTGGGAACAAATGAGTAAATTGAATAAAGAAGTAATGGCTCTGGTACAAAAAACCGAGTTTAATGGCTGGAAGATTTGTTGTGCTGACTATATGACACCCTCCATTCGAAAATGTTGGCACTAGCTTCGTCAACATACGGCAGCCGCTCAGTCAGTATAGGTTGTTAGCGGGCTGACATGATGGAGGTTTTGTTTTGTTTTTCGCATTGTTAATGTAGCACAATTTGTGTTTTATTTTACATTTTTTTATGGGACTTTGGCAGCTCTGTGAGTAGTTATTTTCTATATGCAGTATTGTCATGGAACTGCATTAATTATTTGATTTAAAGTTGGGATATTTAAAAGTCATTTAAAAAATTTTGAGATAATGCTTGTCCATTCTAGTTTGTTTTTCCCCCCAGATCTATTATGTTGGATTGCATAAGAGAAGAGAAAGCCCTCCACCCAGCGCGGTGAAAGTTCCTTCCAAGAAACAAAGTAAGCATCATGATCATTTTGACTATCGTTTTAGGTTATTGCCACTTATTCTATACATTTATTATAAGGGAATATAAATATTTAAACATTGACTAAATCGACAGGTGAAGTCCCATTTTTTTCATTTGGAAGCAAACTCGAATTGATTATTTGAAATTTTCTTGAAGCTGAATTGAACCTCAAATTCTTTTTTATTTGCTATATGCTTAAAAAAATATGTTGTGGTTATGTATATATAAACTTTGTGCAATAAAATAACTTGGAAAATAATTTATCACACACTTTTTTGTAATATTTCATTATAATCTGATAAATCAAGTTATTGTCACAGCTTACAATTCACTTACCTCAGATTTTTCCATATGAATAATATTGATCTGTTATAACATTTAAGTGTTGAAGGAGGATTTTTTTTCTAAGCAAAGTCGAATCTGATAATTTTTTCGAAGCACAGTTGAAGTCTTAAAGCTTCACACACCTCAAACTAATACTTACCAAACAAAATTAATTTTAATTTTTTGCTTTTAAGATTTCGCACAAACTATTAATTGCTTGGGTTTAGTTATAAATCACACTTACATTCTAGATCAGTGGTAATCAACCTTTTTTTTTGTTGGCATACTCCCAGATATAATTTATCTTCAACTTTGTGCCCCCAAAGTTATTGGTGCATAATGCATTTATATAATATATGACAAAAATCATTGCAAACTATCTATGTTCGCTCCCGTTTATGTGTTTTATATCCACCTTTCCTCTACCTTCTTCCAAGTATGTATATATATATTTATTACAAATTATCTAAGTTCTAATTTTCACTGTAAAAACTTAGTCCATCATCTAGGAAAGCTACTAAATCTACTTTCATGTTTCTATGTATCAGCTTTCAGTTTAAACCCATTCCCTGGCGCATGTAGGGCAGCTATCTGTGTGGATCCAGTAGCCATTTTTCCACTCATATACTATTATCTGACAAACTTTCATTACTCATTTATTACTTTATTCACGGCCATCTTATAACATTGAGCTTGTAGCTCCATCTATCAGCTTCAATATGAAGTATTCATACCAGCTAAAAGTACGATTGTTTATTGACAGATGGCATTACAACATCTTTATCATCACCTGTTTTCAGCTTGTGGCCGGGTCACTTTAGTAAAATTCCTCCCTCTTCCTCTAGCCTTCCATTACAATAACTTATTGCAATTAAAAGCTTATTCACATCCATGCCAGGGTACCTCAGGCAAACAAAGATGTTCAACGCCTGCTTCGGGAAAAAGGTTAATAGGAGCTACCTATATAATAGAGGTGTATGATTGTTCAAAAATTCAAGTTTGAATTAATATTTAATAATTGTTCAAATTCTATTCATTAATTCTGAGTGCTCAAATTTATAATTTCAACTAAAAACAATATTATAGTATGATTCAATTTTAGGGTGTTATTTCAAAGCGAATCGAGTCCTCGAGTTTTTCCTACTGTATAGTAAAAAATATATAACTGGTATTGCTACATTAAATTTAATGAAACATCTGAATTTATGTGATCATAACTTTTTTCACAAAGTATATATCCTTATCTTAAAAATTAAAATTTCATTTCATGGTTTTTTTTCAGACAGCAATTCTTTATTTATGTATTGGATGGACACATATTACTCTATAGATCTCAAACTAAATACTTGATGCTTTCATTCAAACTCTAGTTGGTGTGAAAAAGACATAATTGGACACCCATTAATGCTAATAAAAGAGTAAAATTTTAACAATGTTGCCCACAAAAAATATGTTTATTATTTCTAAATGGTTTTTTTTTATGAACATTGGGATATAGAATTCCCCATTTTTACTATTTTGTTTACGTGTTAACAGAGAAGGTTCGGAGGATTCCAAGGATTCCTCTCAGTTCTGCTGATATTCCAAACGAAATACCATATTTGTTGATTGGCGGTGGGACAGCCTCGTTTTCTGCCTTCAGAGCCATTAAATCTATCGACCCTACAGCTAAGGTTGGCATTATACAACACAAAGTTAACATTCATCTCTGATTTTTTAGGACAATCCCTTAAAGAATACTTATATCTCGAATTGATTTTGTCCTTTTTTTTTTCATTAATTAAATTAACGTAATCTGAAATTTACTTGAATCGAATAAAAATGTGTTGGTAAAGTCAGTTTTTAAAGTTTAATTATAATATTTGACAACAGGTGCACTTAATAATACCCAGCGACGGCTATGTCTCGCACATTCCAACTTTTTCTTAGCCTTTGTCTATAGATTACTATTCCATATGAAAATACTGTGGTTAGCCCCATTTGTTTTTGGCAGGTTCTAGTAATTACAAATGATGGTTTCTACCCTTACATGAGACCACCATTATCTAAGGAAATGTGGTTTAACGAAGATCCAGTGTCCACTAAGCAACTTCAGTTCAAACAGTGGAACGGCACAGAGCGGAGGTAGGCCAATGTGCTGAAAGGATATTAAAATTAAAATAATAATATTAATATAATGTTATCAACTTAAACAGTTTGCTTATACCATAACTTTTAATTTAATTTTACTAAACATGATTTGTTTCTAAATTTATTTTTTAGTATTTATTAACTAACTGCACAATTTAATCTAATCTATCATATAAATGGCACCCCAACAAGGCCTTAATGGCCGATTATTACCTAATTTAGGACTAACATACTAAAGAGAGAAACATTTATAGATAATATTGCTAAGTACCTTTAATAAAATTAAATATTTTAAGAGTAAAGTGATATAATACATTATTAAAGCAATCGTGTCTTTTCTAGCATATTTTATGAACCAGAGGACTTCTATGCCCAGTGCAAGGGCCTGAAGGAACAGGCTAACGGCGGTGTAGCAGTGGCTCGTGGCTGGAGCATCAAGAAACTAGATGTTTATGAAAGGAAGGCCTATTTGGATGATGGCTATGAAATTCACTATGACAAATGTCTTCTCGCTACAGGTACTGTATAGTAATGGCCAACTCTTGTGTCACTTTTCACTGCCGTTCTTTTTTTCTAATTCAGTGATTAAATGTGTGTGTGTGTGTGTGTGTGTGTGTGTGTGTGTGTGTGCGCTATGGTTTCATTGAAAGCTTTAAGGTTTACAATTTACCTTAGATAAATTTGCTATTCTA
>CABFOV010001343.1:102460-121954 GCA_902141375.1 Timema poppense
GTGTGTGTGTGTGTGAGACTTTCTAGCTCAAGATAGGAATAGTTGGTGTACTTTTGTAATTGTTCGAGTTCCTAATACCATATCGTAAGTAATCTCTCTTTCCTGTTCCTTCTAGCTTATATCCTGAGTTTTTCCTTTAAGTTATTCGTTTCTTTTACACATTCCTGTCTATGTGTCCTATCATTCTCTACCAATTTACCAATTTATGGTTTTTTTTGGGGGGGGTAGGGGGGGAGTTCCTCTCTTAGAAAGCTGTGTTCAGTGTTTCAGACTTCCTACTGATGAGTTCCTGTAGAATGAAATCTAGGTCAGGGGGTTGGGCGGTAACGGTCAATTTTCTTTAAAAGGCAACCATTACCTCTTTGTCCAATGGCAGCAATGTAAAGTGTGAACTGTGTTCTTCTTTTCATTGTAAAAGCCATATTGTGTTTGTCTCCTTTTAATATGTGTCTCTCCACCTTACCTGCCCCTTCTTCAAAGTATAACAACCTTATATAACATTGAGTAAGTTGTTAAATCTTTATTAATCTTATGAAAGTACTTGAGCCTTTAATTTAGAAATATATGGTACCTCACCTGAAAGATACATATTTTTTGTAAGAAAAAATCTGAACATATTAAATTTGATGAAGGGGAAGGGGGAAAGATGGTGTTAAGACAAGTAAAGCTATAAATCTTACACATTTCAAAGTTTGGAAATGGTTTAAATCAAAAGGCGTCATTGCTATGTTTTTTTTCCCCGACAGGTTCTATTCCACGCAATTTGGATCTATTTGAAAATGCACCTAAGAATATCAGGGAAAAAGTGATAACTTACAGAGGAATCTACGACTTTGAAGAGATTGATGAAGTGATAAAAGATGGAGCCAAATCCATTGTAGTGATTGGTGGAAGTTTCCTCGGTAGTGAACTTGCTTGCGCTTTAGCTAGAAGAGGTTAGTCTTCAAAAACCCTTCCTTGACCATCATTTTCACAATGTAATCATACCCACTTCACACAAAATTTATTGATGCATGGATACTTCGTTGTTATGTTTGTATCTTATGATGAAGGTATGACCCAAACATCAGTTAATCTAGTATTTTTACTATAATAGTACTTTTTATTTTCATATACTCCATATGCATAGGAAGAAAAACCCAAATGCGTGTACACCAGATCTATCGCGAGTCAGGCAACATGGCCAAGATCCTGCCTGAATACCTCAGCCAGTGGACCACGGAGAGAGTGAAGGATGAGGGGGTGAATGTTATCAACAACACAGAGGTGGAGGATGTCAACATTGAGAGGAACACACTCATACTCACGCTCAACAACGGGGAAAAGGTACAACTACAAGATAAAATCCTGCGGAAACTTGAATTTTTAGTAATCTGTGTACTAGTAAAATTATTATTATTATTAGCACCGCGTCTTAATACCCGTTCGGGTTATACGCACTTACGCTAATGTGTAATGGTAAGGTGATTGTGAGATGAAATGAAGAACCTACAGTTTAACGTGGAATCCGAACCACGGTGGAGACTTGGCATTCCCCACATTCACAAGTTGTGATTAATACACGTCTTGTCAGAGGTGAAGGAGGGGTTTGGTAATCAGATAAATTTGTGCCGGGACCGAGGATTGAACCCCGGCCGCCAGCACAGAAGTCTGACACCTTACCCCTAGACCACCAGGTCTCCTGCTAGTAAAATGATTTGTGGAAGAGAGTTAGTTGCATGTCGTCTTCATCATGACCTGTTTCCAGCCTGTGGCTTGGTCAGTTTCTTCTCCTCTTACTTGCACACACACTGTTATCCACCCCTCCCATCTCTATCTTGGTTTCCCTAGCACTCTTTTCCCTACGTACTTAATCTTTATAATTCTCATTGGGATTCCTTCCTTTTACATTCTCATTACATGTTCATACCATCTCACTAGGCCTTTGTGGGAATAATGTTTTGATTTCAGGACATTTTCACTTTATGGGAATGGGGGGGGAGAAAAATTTTGAAAACAATTTTCCACTTTAGGCCTAGATTGCTTTTTCAGCTTTATTAGTTTAGTACAAACTAAGTTCTCTTATTAATTCTAAAAAAAAATATTATTTTTGATGAAATTAGAAGTTAATGGCAATTTGATCAGAACGGAATCAAATTTGTAGTTTCAAATAAGTTAAATGTATAAGTAGAT
The DNA here is from genome assembly GCA_902141375.1 of Timema poppense. Taxonomy (NCBI): domain Eukaryota; kingdom Metazoa; phylum Arthropoda; class Insecta; order Phasmatodea; family Timematidae; genus Timema; species Timema poppense. The sequence continues at coordinate 104,633 of CABFOV010001343.1, forward strand.
GTAAAAATATGTTTGAATCGATTCAGAAAAGTGAGAAAAAATATAATTTTATTGCATTTATAGGTTTGAAGAATACATTTTAGTACTGGTCCAATAATGATTATGGGAAAATCGGTAGGACAATGATCGGCATTTTACTCACCGATTCTTAAAAACAGGGTAGTAATTTTACCCACTAAGTTTAAGGAACATCCAATTTTCCATTTCTCTCATCCCCCCCTCCCCCTTCCCAAGTTTGGGATCCCGCACAGACCTACATTACACCCTTGCTTCCTCTACTATCTCATGTACCCCCTGTAGTACAACTCTAGCTTGAACAATTTCATTTCCAATACTATTTTTACTGGTTACCCGTTAATTTGCTCTCCTAAAACCTCATTACAATTGCCTCAACCTTCCTTGTCTCTCTTGTGTCCTATCTTCAGGTTTCTGACATATAAGTACAGTAGGATTTTGGTAGGAAGTGAAGAACATTTTAGAAAATACTTTTTTTTTGTGGCCAAAATCGACATTTTAATATTGTATTGTGTTATTTTATAGGTATTAATAATATCTGTCAAAAATGACAGCTGTGCATCAGATGACTTAATTGATTGTATGAATACTTGAAACTGTTTCTAGTAATTTTTATAGTTTTCAGATAGAGTTCTTCCTGTGAAAATTTGATTATAACTATGTGTACGAATTAAACCTTATACAGCACTTGCTTGCACTTTATTAGAATTTACTATAATACATGAAACACATTAAAATGCAAATTCATTTCCTCAAACCTGTTTCTTTGGCCATATGTGTAAGGTGCTACTCTCTCAATAGAATAACAGGGAGATCTGGGTTTGATCCTGGTTAGGTGTACTGAGGGTGGTTATTCCTAAATAGTTTTCACTCTTCCTGCACACAAATATCAGCAAACTTCCTCTAAATTCAACCTTCAGAATATTTTACATATTAGCATAATTAGTACATATACTTATAACCCGAACAGGTAGGAAGACGCTGCACTAAGAACAATCCTCAAATATCTCTCGTGTGGTGTTTGTTTTGTCAGGTTAAGACCCAGCAGGTGATAGTGGCGATTGGAGTGGACCCCAACACAGAACTGGCTGAGGAATCGGGGCTTGAAATAGATGAAGACTTTGGAGGCTATTTGGTCAATGCTGAACTCATGGCACGCTCCCACCTATGGATTGTAAGTGGAGCCTATGATACAGAGTATTTTTTTCATCACTCTTGGTTAAGGCCACATATGTGTACGCTATTTAAGTTAATAGTATTATAGGAGTGTGCAAATAGACTGTCATTTCTAGTCGAGTTTTATTCTAGTTTTGAGTTATATAGAGCAATATTGTTTTGGAAATATTTCAAGACCGCCTCTATGGTCTAAGTGTTTAGAGTTCCTGTCTAGAAGTCCCGAGTTCAGTCCCCGACGCCTCCAAAATTTATTTGTGAAGCAGTGGGTTTGGAAAGAGGTCACATTCAACATCATCAGGACAAATTAGTAGCAGCTATGGTTTATGGCCAGTGGGCTCGTGCTGACCATGTGACACCCTATATTCGTAAATGTTGGCACTATCATCGCTAACAACAGCAGTCGTTCAGTCTGTATAGCTCGCTTGTAGGCTCATATCATGGAATTAAATGCATAAATCATAAACACAAGCATGAATTTTTAAGTAGGGGATGTAGAAAATTCGAGAAAAGGTCATTTTATTATTTTTTTTGGCAAAACATTCATTTGGTCAAAATAAATCTAATATTGCTTCATTACAAACAAATAGTTTAATTTTCTTCACATGGGGATATCAACAGTGGTTGAATATCTGTCATGGGCATAGCAGCATTAGATGACAAACTTTCTAAATTAAGAGAAAAAGTTGTCATTAAATTCCAGGACAACCTTGACAGATATTCAAGCCATGTTTTTTAAGAAAATTTTACCACATATTTTACTGGAGCATCATTTGATTTTTTTTTACACCAAAAAATGTTTTGATAAATCAATATAGATAAAACACACCAACTCGTTGGAGGATTATCTTTCACTGTCACAGACAGCTTCATCAGGTCAAAAGAGAAAACTGATCTTGGTTGTATTTCAAGGTTGACTGTCAACATTTGATTGTTTTTCAGGTATGATTGCATTCAACTCTATAGATGACAGTACTTGGATTAAATAGATAGCTATAAGACCAAAAGTTTTGAATCATTATTATTATATAACTCTATAAGGAAAACCTCTTTTCGCTTAATGAGGTAATTGTATTATATTTGGAAGAAGGTATAGGAAAGGTGGATAGAAACACATAAAAGGGGGACAAACACAATATGGCCTTTACAATGAAAAGAAGAACACAGTTCACACTTTACACTGCTGCCAATGGACAAAGAGGTAATGGTTGTCTCTTAAAGAAACGCCCAATCCCCTGACCTAGGTTTCATTCTATCGGAACTCATCAGGGAGGAGTGTGAAACGTGCAACGCAATCAATTTTCTTTATGAGTCATTATTATTGTAATTATTTCATATAATTTTACTCTACATCCAATACTGTTTCCAGCCTGTGGCCTGGGTCAGTTTTTTATTCAAGCCTTATATTTTCCATTATCAGCTTGTTAGGTCTGTTGTAGCTTCGTATGGCTTACTAATTTAACTTAAGACTAAGACAGGCACAACATCCACTCCCCGGCCGTTAATTCATCACTGTGAAAGGGTCAACCCACATTTCTTGTTTAAATTGGGCGAGATATTGATGGGCCAGTTCCCATATCTTTAGTTGTGAAGGGTTGTAAATTCTTCGTTGAGATATTTAAGCACCTTAGTAGTGTAACACTGATAAGTTGAGACTATGGGTTTCAGCACGTGATCTTGCTGGTTATCTTTATTTTTGTTTCATGTTAATTACCGTTCATTCTCATTCTTGGTGTTTCTGGTTTGAGACCAATTATTTTGCTTGGCATTGGTTGCATTCCCGTTGGTAAATGAGGTTTTCATAATCACACATATGGTGGCCTTTTAAAGGGTAATTTGTTTTAGTTTGGGTTATAAATCAAGAACTCGTTTTAATTACATTTTTTTTAGTTTTGTAAAAATTGTCGAATTCATCCAACTACTAAAACTTGTATTTTCGAGTGCTCGCACGTTCTGTATTGTGAATTGTATGTCTTCAGGCAGGGGATTGTACGTGTTTCTACGATACTCAGTTGGGAAGACGACGCGTGGAACATCACGACCACGCGGTGGTGTCTGGTCGCCTTGCTGGGGAGAACATGACGGGAGCAGGTATTCAAAGACAGTAAAGTTGGAACACTTGGAAGTTTTTAATTCCTAGGCAGAATTTTAACTATAGACGGGAAATTGCTTAGCATACCTCAGCCTCTAGCTCTGCATAACCACAAAAAAAAATACTTTTTTTCATGCGTTTCTAGTTAGTAGAAATGTGCACTCTTTTTTTTAAATGTGATGCTTTAAACATGCAACACAGAATTTGAAGGTGAAGCTCTAAAGTTTTTGTTACATAATATTACTTTTATATTTAAAGTATCCTTTAATTGCAGGTAGCTTATATTATTTTATAGACTATTTAATTATCTGGTGTTAAAATACTGTTTAAAAGCTATTAAAAAAATTATTATTTTATAATGAAATATGTCAATTTTGTAAGATCTCTCATATTTGTTCTTAATATATCAAAGTGGTTTTCTTCCTTCAAATGGTTTTGAAGGTGTAAAGGATATTGTAGGCATTGAAGTAAAAGCAAAAGAGATTTGACCTTCAACTTTGACCTTTCGAAGGTTGGCACACCTATATTAGTATGTTTATATTTATTATAATTATTGTATTTTTTGATTTTTAGGCAAGCCATACTGGCACCAATCCATGTTCTGGTCGGACTTGGGACCAGATGTCGGTTATGAAGCCATTGGCATTGTGGATGCTGCCCTTCCAACTGTCGGGGTGTTTGCAAAGGCCACAGACAAGGATACCCCTAAAGCCGTGGTGACGGCCACCGATGAGGGAAACAGGGCGAAAATGGAAGCGGTGAGTTTTAAAAGTAGCTTGAAGCAGTGTTATAAACTATTATTAAATCATGAGGAATAGTGAAACAATATTTAAATTTTTTACCTAATGTTTTCTTTCATTTCCAGAGAGCACCACCAGTTCAGCCCGCTAAAAAGCCACCAACGGCACCAAAGGACGGTGAAGATTACGGGAAGGGTGTGATATTTTATCTACGAGATGACATTGTAGTCGGGATTGTCTTGTGGAATGTATTCAACCGTATGTCAGTGGCGCGACAGGTTGGTTTCTCATTTTGTATTGTATTACCACATTAATGAAACTCAGCATTTATATTTAGGGGGTGTGCAAGTAAGTATTTTTCACATGAGTAATATACAGCAATATTCACACTACAAATGTTTCAAGTTGCTCCATCTCACTTGCTATATGCTCCTCCCATCTCTTTCTTGGTTTCCCTAAACAATATTGTAAAGTAAATTATAGTGAAGGAATTCGACCTGAATGTAAAAGTTAGGTTAGATCTAGATAGAAAAAAACACTTCTCTCTTCATTTCTTCTTACACCTTTACACTTTTTCAAACTTCCACAGTTGTACATTGTTTTGAATTTTTTTAAATATTCCTTTTTCATTTGAAAAGACATTAAAAACACACAAAACAATGTGCAACTCTGAAATCTCAATCGCAATCTTCTTGGGATACAAATCTTTCCCAAATCAGACCTGCTTTCTCTTCTCTCTCTTGTATTCCTTGTACCCCAATTATTTCCCAGACATCCTAATCCCTATTTCTCCTGTATTATGAAAAAATATCTAATTGGAGCACTTTTTGTGTAACATATTTGTTTAAAAATCCCCAAATGTTTTTACAGTTATTTGGAATAGAGCACTAGGCTAAATCATGGTTTAAATTAGGAGGGATATCCAGCACACTTACCTTGGTGACACTGGGGTGGAAACTGTTTAGATAGACCTGACCCGATGAAGCTGTCTGTGACAGTGAAAGCTTGTCCTTAAAAATGTGTTTGTGTTTTTTTTTAATGTTCTATCTAAACAATTTCTACCCCATTATCACCAAGCTAAGTGTGCTGGCTATCCCTCCTAATTCAAACCAAATGTTTTTACATTATTTTTCAACAATTTAACACCCATATTTATGTCAATAGCTGTAAGTTGTAGTAAAAATTGTATAACAATGTTGTGGTAGAATATTCAAGCTCTATAGTTATCAATATTATGTTTTATTTTTTTAAATATATATTTTCCAGGTATTGAAGGATGGTAAGAAGTACAAAGACTTAAACGAAGTGGCCAAGCTCTTCAACATACACGAAGAATAAAGTTGTGACTTCAGTAGTGATCCAAAGTATTGAACATTCTTGTTTCATAGACTGCAATTGTAAATTATTTTGTTATTTTTCAATTATTCTCTATGTAAGAAATGTATTAGAGTTAAAATAATTAATTGTTCACATGTTTGGAAGCTCAATAAAAATTTCCCACTTTAGTATTATTTGTTTATAACTTTTGTGCTGTAAAATATTTTCAACACATTAACGATGGCATTGGTTTATTTTATGTGTGAGCGACTTTAGGTTTATTTACTTGCTGGTTTAAGCCTTAGGGCCAGTTTCATAGTCAAATTTAGTATGCCTCAAGTGCGGCGCTACATTAAGTACAGAACGACACCTACCTAAACTCGAATGGAAGAATGGGCCGTTCTCGAGTAGGAAACTGGCCCATTCCGTTCTGGTTTAGGTAGGTGTCGTCTTGTACTTAGTGTAGCGCCACACTTGAGGCGTACTAAATTTGACTATGAAACTGGCTCTTAGTGACAATTATTTATCATTGGTGTGCCACAATGAGGCCTAAATCCCTCCCTAAACCTATGTGCGTCTCTTAACTGTTTATACGTATGAAGATTTGCCTCAGTGGTACTGAGGTAAAGTGCTTACCTCAGGACCCATGTTCATGAGCTCATACCCAGCCGGTTGTTAATTGTGGCGTGTGAAACAACCCTGTAAGGTATGTGAAAATACCTTTCCAAATACAATTTGTAAGCTCTTTTGCTCTCGCTCATAGAAATTATTGTGTGCTGATATAATCGGTTGGTTCAGAAAGTGCATGTCAACTACCTCAAATAAAAAGTGTGTGTGTTTTAAAGAGCATCAAGCAAAATAGAATATGTAATTAAATAACTATAATAGAATGTTAGAAAAATGACACAAATTTATAATCATTTTAAATAATTCAATACTTTTAAGGCATCATTCCGGAAGTAGTATTATTAAGACTTGTTATGAAACTTCATTAAAAAAACAATAGAAATCTACATATTCAAACTATAGTAGCAAAAAACTTAAAAAATTTACTTAGCATCGCGTCTCATTACTCATTTGAGTTGTACACTAACAGTGTACTAATTAGATTAATGGGTTAGATATGAAGGTTGAACTTAGAGGAATTGTACCCACATTTGTGTAGTGTATGGGAAATTGTCTAGGAAATAACACATGACCAGGTTTGAACCATAATCTCTTCATTTGTGGTATAATCTATTCCAAGAATAGCACTTTAGATCATGTGACCCGCCTCGGTGGCGTAGTTGGCTAACGCGCTTGTCGTGTTGAAGAGCGACTGCTGAGGACGGGGAGATCAAGGTTCGAATCTTGGTCGGGTTAACTGGGGGGGGGTTTTTCCTTAATGGTTTTCCACTATCCCTCCACGCAAATGCGGGTTCACTTCCTCTAATTCAACCTTCCCAATTCCTAATCCATTAGAGTAAATTAGTACTTAAAGCGTATAACCCGAACGGGTAGTAAGACGCGGTGCTAAAATATAATATTATAGACCATGTGGCCACCAAAGCGGGTATTCAAATTAATTTGTATGTGAATTGTAACTCTAGTTTATTTAAATACTCATATTTTGTCTCAAATATGAGTGCAGAGTTTGATCTTACTCAGTTTTTGACGGCTTTGTATCATCTTATTGATTTATAATTATCATCGGTAGTGAGGCACTAAAACTTTGTAATTAAAAAAAAATAATTATTGTGCAAGGGAAGCTTTATAATGGATAAAATCATAGGGTAGTGAAAAAATTCTAGAGGAGGGGGAAATCTACACCCAATGGATGTATGACACATCAGCTTAGTAGAAGAATAAATTAAGCATTGTTGCTGAAATCAAACGTTTTCTCCGTTTTAAATTCTTATTATTCTTTTTATATTAATTTTCTTCTGACCAGATCAAATCAAACATTCAAAACTCAACAATCTGGAATTCTTGGTTAACATACAGAATACAAATAATTGTCAACAAAGGATGGTTATTTTGTGTTCAAATTGGTCTACAACATAACCAACATATATTGTAGGATTTTGATATGTAACTCTGTGGAAGTTTTCATTTTTGACATAGAAACTACCCCATATTTTTCCCTTAGATTAGATTAAAAAAGAAATCAATCATAATAGTTTGCACCCAGGGTCGTTTGACAAAGGACTTTACTAAATTTAACATTATATTTCCCTTTATTCACATTTGGATTAAATTAATTCTGACGTTTACTGTCGTAGTTTAAAATGAATAATCGAGTTTAATTTGTGTACGAGCGGAAAAGTTTTTGTTTTAAATATCGCCTGTATGCAGATTGTGAACAGCTTTTGATTTTGACGTGTGATATTGGCAGCCCTTCCCGAAGGCAGCTGCCGATTTTAAGAGGTGTGAGAGCTTGTATAGGGATTTGCGAGCCAAAAAAAATAACGAACAAAACAACAGACAATCGAAACGAAGTAAATGGAAGATGAAGCGTAAGTGAAAATTCTTGTTTACATGTAAACAATAACAATAAATACCTGTTCTTTGGTAATGCAGTGTCTTGCATTTATACGTAGTGTGCGTTACGTCACCGTGAGTGGAATGAATAAAGTTTTTCGGTGACTCAAAACGTTCGAGCAAACATAAATTCCAAACACAATGCCGAGAGACACTTGCTGCGTGTTTGGTGTGGTTTTTGGGGCTTGTGCTATAATTGTAAGGAGGTTTAATACCCCTTGAACGAGTAATTATGTGCGTGTTTTGTTCAAGAAACTAGTGACATGACGAAAATATTACCGATTAGTGATTTAAATCGTCTTGTTAAGTTTTGTTTTTTCTCGTGGCTGCCCGAATACATTCCTTTATTATACCTATTATGAAGGTCACCGTATGTTTTGGATCTGTTCGGGTTGTCGTTCCGTGTGGAATCGGAGATATTTTAGTGAGAGATCTTATTCGACAAGCAACCCTCCGTTACAAGAAAGCTTCGGGAAAGGTTAGTTACGCACATTTTTTTTTATATTCTAAGGCTGCAATAAAACATTTAAGGTGGGTTGAAGAATATAATCAGGCTTGCCAAACTTGTGAGCTACCTTTCATTATGTTTGTAGAAAATAGTATTTCATTCAATTTTAAGACTCAAAATTAGGCTTATGTCTCTTAAAATAGATTCATGTTGGTTGGCTGGATGATTCAAATTCCATTCTTGGCTGTCATGTATTATACATCATAGTTTATAGAAATGGTGTGAGTCATTGAGTTGGTAGTGGTCTTGCATTCCATAATGACAGGTACGAGCTTTGTACAGGTAAGATCTGGCCTTGTGTTGTGCCTACCAGTTTTCTCATCCATAAAAAGTCATGATCACACAAGTGTTTAATTTTGAAACTAGCTAAGACTATGGTTTACTTCATCATTGTCTTTTTCTCTTTACAACTAGCAATTATTTTAAATTTATTTATTGAAATGATGCCACAAATAAATATAGGTATAGAAAGTGGTTCTTTAAATCACTTTCCTTTAGTTCACCTGTTGACCTCCACTTCATTTTAAACTCATAAAGCAGGCTCTCTAGTTTATTAAATACCTACCTACTTTACTCATAATGTTTTCAATTTTTATTTGATTATTAACTAATCTTACTTTAAAGGCGACGAATAAATATTAACCACACACTGGTTTGCATGTATTTTTACGTCACGTTAGGCCTCTGGACCATAAAATATGCAAGAAAAAGCTTACTGGGTCACTAATATACATGGAACAGTTGTGGTGGATTTGCTTGTTAAGTGCGGTGATTAATTGTCCCAAGAAGGGGTGTAATAACGTGGTGGAGCATTAGGTCAGTCCCGGGCCCACTACTGGCCCACTAACATTATTTTTTTCTTTACTAGTCCATTCACTCTACTACTGTCCCACTCAGCTTCGTTCTTACATACCAGCCCATGTGTCTAAATGCATTCAGTTTATCTGAAGTTAATAATTTTTAACACAAAATGAATTAGTTAATTTCAAAGGGAAGAGCCCAATATTTGTCTGGAGAAAGTATACCCATATTGAAAACTACAATTTGGGAGATAACCTCCAATTCACCCAACCAGAATAAAAAAAAAATCTTCACCCTAGAACCGGGTATGTAATTCGAGCTCGTTGAGACCGAGACAATTTTACCTGTCACACAGTGCTACCCCTTGTGGACAATGACTCGACTTGATAGGTTCCGATACTTTGAAGTGTAAGATCTAGTTGCATTGCTGTTAACTAATCAGTCAAAATGAATTTTAAAAGCATTATAAGCCTTGCCGGGTAAACTTATTCCAATTTATGCTGGAAATACAATCCAATCTTCATAGGAAGGACGGTTAACTAAATCCAAAACATTTTGCGGTCATTATTCAGTTGGTAGCTTGTCTGTCTACTGAACTAAGGGTCCCAAGTTTGTTTTCTAGCATGGTCGAAAAATCCATCCTTAGTGAAATGTAGGTTAACCTTTTCACAGTTATGAATTAACGGCCGGAGGCTGGATGGTGGGTCTCTTCTAGATTTAAGTTAGTTTAAACTTATAAGTCATGTGCTGATCAATCAGTTGGTTTAGAAAGTGCATGTTAAATACCTCTAGTAAATTGAAATGAAATGATAATAGCTATCACATTACTTAAACTTTGAGTATAACATGTGCAAGTATATCTAGTGAGTACTACACATGGAAGTAGATCTAGTGAGTACTACATGTGGAAGTAGATCTAGTGAGTACTACACGTGGAAGTAGATCTAGTGAGTACTACACGTGGAAGTAGATCTAGTGAGTACTACAAGACCCAGTGAGTACTACACGTGAAATTAGACCCAGTGAGTACTACACGTGAAGTAGATCTAGGGAGTACTACACGTGGAAGCAGATTTAGGGAGTATTACACGTGGAAGCAGATTTAGGGAGTTCTACACGTGGAAGTATATCTAAGGAGTACTACACGTGAAATTAGACCTAGTGAGTACTACACGTGAAATTAGACCCAGTGAGTACTACACGTGAAATTAGACCCAGTGAGTACTACACGTGAAGTAGAATCTAGGGAGTACTACACGTGGAAGTAGATTTAGGGAGTACTGCACGTGGAAGTAGATCTAGTGAGTACTACACGTGGAAGTTGATCTAGGAAGTACTACACGTGGAAGTAGATCTAATGAGTACTACACGTGAAATTAGACCCAGTGAGTACTACACATGCAAGTAGATCTAGTGAGTACTACACGTGCAAGTAGATCTAGTGAATCCTACACGTGGAAGTAGATCTAGGGAGTACTACACGTGAAATTAGACCCAGTGAGTACTACACGTGCAAGTAGATCTAGTATCTTTTCTAACTGTCTTTTTATGAAAATTGGACTGTACCTTTCCTTTGCTGATAGTCTACGATAATTTTATTTTAGCTGGTCATTGTCATCAGAGAATTGAACGGATTGTAGAGATGGACAAACCAAATAAAAAATTCGCAAAGTTCATGGATTAGGCAAGCACTTGGGGATAGTAAACAATTAACTTACAACACAGAACCCAACAAATCACAACCCAGGATAAAAAGGTGTTTTTTTTAGTGCACTGCATCTTAATACCTGCCTGGATTATTAACATAGTTGGGCTGAAACCTAAACTAATTTAAGGGAAATGGACATCTATTTGTGAGGGGAGAGAGTGAAAAATCATTTAGGAAAACTAACTACAGTAGCCCCATGGCTTTGAAAAGCTACCAGACCAAATTATGTATCCCTACGCCGAACCATATGGTCTACAAAAACATGTGTTTAGCAGCTGTCACTTCTGACGGTCAAAATTTAGGTATTATACCTAAATGTTGACTGTCAGAAGTACAGCTGTGAACTGTCAGTTAACACCAAAGAAGCCATGGGGCTTCTGTAAGTAGGCCGGGATTCTGAAACCGACCTCACCTGCTTTGGTGGCCGCATGGTCAAAGGCGTCACTCTCGTGTTAGATTAGATTGCCAATGATAGGGAGATTGGGGCTCGAATCTCTTGGGGTGTACTGAGGTTTTATTCCAAAAATGGTTTTCCGCTCTCCCTCCACGCAAATGCGTGTAAACTTCCTCTATATTCAAACTTCCTCATCTCTAACTGATTAGCGTAATTAGTAAGTATGATGCATAACCTGAACATGAAGTAAGACGCGGTGATTAAAAAAAACCCACCGTCACTTGCAAACCAGACAAGATAAGACTGATGCCTTTGTCTGCTTACCCTCCCTGGGGTGGGTCATGACCTGGTTGTGTGTTACGATGACTCACGAGCTTTATCTATCAGTAAAGGTACTCAGATAAAGCTATCATGACCCAATTAAACTGTTGTCATATTATTGGGCATTTGATACCAATTTAAATTTCCAAGGCCGTAGCCAGCTAATAATTTAAGGGTGGGGAGGGGGGGGGGGGGGTTTGCTGGTCACATCCCCAATTGTATTGGCCGGGGGCTAAAACCTGCCTCTTTTACCCTCCTCATTGTGTTTAACGGANGGGGGGGGGGAGGTTTGGTGGTCACATCCCCAATTTGATTGGCCGGAGGCTAAAACAAATTCTAAATATTAAACACCTTTAGAAGTTATCTGAAGTGCTTTTTATGGTAACACAGCACCCTAATTTTTACTTTTGCCTTAATTTTGATATGGTTTGAACCATAATTAAAGCCTTAACCATATATTTTGTTAAATTTCAGGAGGGGGGGGGTTGTACCCCCCCAAAACCCCACCCTGACTAAGGCCTTGTAGATTTCACACAGTTTACATTTCGCCCGCAACCTGACAGACGGAAAACTGTTCACTCAGGGATGTGTTGCAATATATAAGTAGTAGACAGGCTAAGGTCATACGTGTGTGTTATCTTTACGCTCGACATTACTCATTGTGTGCTATGAAAACTTAAAAAGGGCAGACAAGGGGTAATCCATAAACCATGAAACGCTTTTTACTTCGTACTTTTTTTTTATTATTCTTTCTACTCCATGTAAAGCTTGATTCACAAGCTCGCCGAAAAATAGAAAGCAGAATCTGCACAGTAATTAATACACTTTAAGTTTACCCATGATGCATTGCAAGCCCCCCCCTCCCCCTTACACGCTCAATATTATTTGGTCAATATATTGCGTGAAGACCCGCCTCGGTAGCGTGGTTGGCTTACGCGCTAGTCGTGTTGAGCTAGACTGCTGAGTACGGGGAGATCGAGGTTCAAATCTCGGTCGGGTGAAGTGGTGGTTTTTCCTAAATGGTTTTACACTCTCCCTCCACGCAAATGCGGGTTCACTTCTTCTAATTCAACCTTCCCAATTCCTAATCCATTAGCGTAACTAGTACTTAAAGCGTATAACCCGGACGGGTAGTAAGACGCGGTGCTAAATAATAATAATATTGCGTGAAAATGATTCGACCTTAGACGTTCAATATTATTTGGTCGATATATTGTGTGAAAATGATTCGACCTTAGACGTTCAATATTATTTGGTCGATATATTGTGTGAAAATGATTCGACCTTAGACGCTCAATATTATTGTGAATTGTTTAAGAAGTATGTCGCGAATAAGTTTCATTTTTCTTATCGCGATTCATATAGTACTCAGATTTTACTTTCCACAAAGCCGGCAGTGACTTATAAGTTTGACAAATGAAATGATCACAATACATACTCATATCTCTGGCATTCTTTATTTATAGGCCTACACCACACAATTAAACTAATTTCTGTTAACTTTATGCATCTCAAGAGAAATATTCTTTCCTTTTCTTTTATCTGTTCCTTTTTTTTCCTCCGAAACGGACATTGCCGGTATTTTAGGTTAGAGAAAACAGAAACACTAGAGGGCGATCGTAATCTGACTGGGCTATATTGCGCAATAATCGCCTTACAAGGGGCAATGATATTGACAAAGCTTCAATAGATTGACATAGTTTCAATATATATCAAAAACTTTGACTATTCCTCATTATATTGCCCATACCTTCCATATTACCCATACACGCACAATATTATTGTACAATAATATTGAGCGTGTAGGAGGCCTCTAAATAACGTGGGGGCTTATGTACGCCTGCAGCTCGTCCTAGGAGCCTCCCCCCTCGCCCTCCTGGGGTCTGTTTCTTGTACTCCGTTAAGAAGTTTTGTCAAAAAAATACCGTCAATTGTTAGTGGGAAGGTTGTACTTTTATTCTATCCTGTGTTTTTTTCCCCTGTTCCTTTGTCCCTTTTTTTCTTTTCAGACGTTTGGTCAGGATTATGAAAGGAACTAGAAGCCCTAGAATGGAGCAGGTAGGTGGAAGTTGCTGCCCTTGCTTAGTCTGACTGATCCATAGACGTAACAAAACAAGAATGCTTGCGGGGGTGTATCTTCCAACTTTATAGAACATTAGATAACAAAATATAGTAGGACTGTGGTAAGAATTGAACTTTAAAAATACAAACTTTTTTTTGTTGCTTTCGATATTAATAACATTTCACGACAAAAACATGATAGCTCCGATAGTTTTAGATGGGATATTTTCACTATTTAATCTTCTACGAAATCCTAAAATCTATTTTTTTTTAATCTTCGTCAATATTAGGTAGCTCTCCTTAAGGTCATGAATGATTTAACAAACAACTTGTACCTATTTTAAAGGGAGGTGATCTGTCTTTCTAGAGGTAAGGTGTCAGACTTCTGTGCTGGGAGTCCGGGGTTCAATCCTCGGTCCCGGCACGGATTTATCTGATTGCCAAACCCTTCCTTCACCTCTGACAAGACATCTTGTGAAGCCTCCACCGTGGTTCGGATTCCACGTTAAACTGTAGGTCCTCCATTTCATCTCACAATCACCCTACCATTTCACATTAGCCAAAGTGCGTATAACCCGAACGGGTAGTAAGACGTGGTGATAATAATAATATTAATAATAATACCTATTTAAAGAGGTAATCTACCAAAAATCAATGCTAACATTTTTCTCTCTCCATAAAATGAGGCTATCATGCTTTTGCTCCGGCCCCTTCAAATAGGATTGCGAATTTTAATTTAGCAGAAAAATATAATCAGGTCCGTAACTAATGTTTCTTTCATCCTTTCATGTAACTGTAAGTCGTGCGTTGAAATAATTAGAAAGTGCGCGTCAAATACCTCCCTCAAAGTAATAGCGACTAATAGTATCAGGTGTTTTTTTTTAATTATGGGGGAAGAATGAAATGAATAGCGTTTTATAATTTTCAAAAAACTCTCCAAACGAGGATCCTAAAAATAGCTTTTAACATCACTCAATTCTCTAACATTGACTGGAGGAGAGCAGGAGGGGGCTAGAAAGCCCTTAAAAATATTTTTTGTTACTTGATTCCCCCCTCTTCCCCTCTCATACAAATAAAGTCTCACCGCTACTGTATAAAGTAACAATGTTTTTTCTTCTTAGGGTTTAATAGTAAGTCTTAACATCATGCCGTAACTTAGCTTAAGATTTTGACCCCCTCCCGAGCCACAAAAAATCTCCCTACGCTCATGAGTGTGGTATAGCTGATAATAATCATTATACTTGAGACGTGTCAGCCAATGGTAATGCTAGAAGAGCTAGCCAATTAAACTCCAGTATACGTACAGACGGAAATTAGCTTCTATGTTCGTGTTTGGAACATCTCGTGGTAGCTATACTTATTTGTTATTAACGAATTTTATTTGTTTTGGCCTCACTTAATAAGATTTAATTGATTAAAATTTCTATAAATTAATTCTAAAAGTTTTTAAAAGTAAATGTATTAGATAGTGCCCCTAAATTTAATACAATATCTCTAAAACATAGAAATAATGGAAAATAAAGGCGAAATATTACATTTTTCACTCTGTTATTGAGAAGTAGATGTACTGTACACTAAACAAATATATATAATTTAGTTGTACAGACAAAACTGAAATTAGGTTAAAGTTAAGTAACTCATGTTTGAAAATATAATTTAATTAACGTTGTTATTCCAACGAACTCTTTATGGAATTATTTTTAGAGACCTTATCTTGTAGTAAAAATATATTAGGCCATTTTCTATTAATGAAAGATTCTCGATTTAAGTAAGACTTAAAACATTACGTTACATTATAAACCATTGTACTTTTCTTGTGAACTGTGCACTGCACGTTATGAACTATTTACTATTAGCTATGTGTTTTGCATGAATATAAACCCATCCCCACCTCCTATGCCCCATGTGAAGGTAGCAAAGTCTTGTCGTCTACCATACTACGTGTGTGTGTTCAGTCGATGTGCGCATTGTTTCAGTCGGGAAGTCTTCCTCCGTGACTTTCCTTCCCAGTTCCCGTGTCCCTGACGCTCTCGGACGGGCAAGGCCTCAGCAACACAGCCGTCGTCTTACAGTACGTGCAGGGGCGAAGGGCATTGTTGCGTACGCGGGGAAAGGGGGAGGGGAGATAACTAGAATTATTATTTATTTCAGTTTACCTGCATCTGAGCTTAAATATATTTATTTAGATTTGCAGATATTGTTCAAATCGTGTATTTTAGATTTTAAAAAAATACTGACTTTATTATTATTATTATTATTATTATTAGCACCGCGTCTTACTACCCGTTCGGGTTATACGCACTTACGCTAATGTGTGATGGTAGGGTGATTGTGGTATGAAATGGAGGACCTACAGTTTAACGTGGAATCCGAACCACGGTGGAGGCCTGGCATTCCTCACATTCACAAGATGTCTTGTCAGAGGTGAAGGAAGGGTTTTGGTAATCAGATAAATCTGTGCCGGGACCGAGGATCGAACGCCGGCCGCCAGTACAGAAGTCTGACACCTTACCCCTAGACCGCCAGGTCACCCGCTGACTTTATTACAGCGGTGTCCAACATTTTGTAGTTTATTACCACAACTTTCCTCTCTGCGGCCATCGCGACCCTCTGGTAACTTAAAAGCGTTCAAATCGTAGTTTTTAAACTGTTTTCACTGTGTATTACTATCAGCCCGGATTAGCTACAATTAACTACGCCAGTGGGATAAGTAAAATTTAGAGGAAATGTACCCTTATTTGCTTGTAGGAATATTAGGATAACTACCCCTGGCCAGAATTAAAATCCTTAATTCACCTTCACCAACAAACCAAACCAAAAAGCGTGACATTATACCCGCATGCCCACTAATGCTTGTTTTAATTATTATAATTGCTTATAATAATGATTATATGCTACTAATATGTAGTAAAATATAACCAACAAGCCTGGGGTTGGGGGATGATTTTATATTATGCTAGCAGCATTACAAGGCTGCCACAGTAAACAAGTCAGCAAGAAGCTATCAGAATAAGAATAGCCAAAAGGAACCTAAGCAGTAACTAGGTCGTTTTTAGTACTTTGACAACTTACATTTCTATTAGAATTACGCATCTTCCTATAGTCATTAAAATCCTTGAAAAAGTAAATATAAAGCTAAAACATCTATAATTTGACCCCACCCAAAACACTCTGCGCCCCCCAGGTTGGAAACCGCTACTTTATTATAACACACTTGGAAGCAATATTTAACTAGTAATCTCATGGAGATGTAGAACTCGCTCGTCACTTTATCAAAAAATTAGCTATTTGGCCATGTTTATTTAAAAACACTTTCAACTGCAAAATAAAGCAACAACAATGGAATTTATCGATATTTCGACAGTATTTTGATACCTGTCTACCAATGTCCTACTTTATAACCCCATGGAAGTTGCCCTAAAATCTTAATACTGGTACATCGATAAATTATTCAAAACATTGTAGCTTAGCCCGTGAGGGTGAAGGGCCTTCCCCTGACATTTTATTAAATAACTTATGGCAAATTCGAAATCGGCACCCTAAACAACATGGTTATACGAAATTTCATGCAAATCGAACAATAAATAACGAAATTAAAAATGTATCCCAAATTTTAAAATGTTGAAGGGTGAAAAGAAACAGTATTTTTTGTTTAATGTAGTCTACTTAATC
>CABFOV010001344.1:0-16048 GCA_902141375.1 Timema poppense
AATGGGGGTGTAGGGGTGACGAAGCCACATTAACAACATTTAGCGCCATGCGTCTGTCACATTTGCGTCGCTCTACCTCTCCCCCATCCCCCATCCCTCCCCTACTCCCAGTACCCCTTTTTCTCTTGACACACGGCAAGGTCCGCAGACCAGGCTTTCATGAAATGAAGACATATGACGTCATAAATAATGCACATTCCGAGGCCTAATCATTGTTCTGACATCACGCGTTGCTTACTCGTATGCAAATGTGTTGAAGTGTATTACTTTTTTTTTTCTTTTCCTCTTCTCCCCCACCCTTTTCCACACACATTGCCGTCGTGCATGTGTGGTTTGTGTGATGGAGAGTAAAGGAGATTACTCGAAAATGAATTATGGTCTATTGCGAATCCTACAAATCTTCAAATCTGATCTGGATGCTGTTCTATATAAATACGCAATCTCAAACAGAGGGATGAGTGTAATCTCTTGATTACCTACTAGAAACTTGATTTCTCTAACACCCATATTGGTGGATACATGATCTAAGGCATCAATCTCACAGCACTTGGATTGCTACTTACTAAAAGATTGTGGTGATTCAAATATAATTTGGGTGTACTGAAAGTATTTACTTTTTTCCTAAATCATTAACTGCTTATTCTTATGTAGCTCATATCGGAATTGGTTTAAGTGTTTTAGTTACCATAATACATTGGGGCTTAAGAGGTTAGTTTATTTTGATGTTAGCTCATAGTCTATGTTCTTCTGGTCTATTTCTAGTCTACAGAAACCAGATATGAGACAGTAAATATTAAATTCCTTTAACCTTCTAATTATTTTCACTCCATACAAAATATCATTTCCATCTAATTTTTATCTTCTTTATATACATATAATAAATACCCTTAATTTGGTTGGAAAAACAGTTTAGAAAATTAAGTCATGTGTTTTTTAGGCAAACATTTATAAAATTTTACTACATCATTAGTAATAATAGAGTCTATCAAAAGTAACAGCTGTATATACCCTGGTTTTATTTATGGATATATTAAAATGGTTTTAGTAACTTTAGGAATTAAAAAATACTATTTTTCCTATCAAAATCATAATATTTATAATATTGGCTAATATTAAATGCGAGGTGGACACGAATTGATGTAAAAATTAAGATTCCGCTAAAGTGCTTCCATGCCAACGAAATCTTTAAAAATATTTAAATATCATTTAAGATATTGATACAGGAAGTATTATCTTAAGATACCTTCTCAACCTCCACTTAGAACCTAACTTAAATAAAAGAAACAGCTCAAACCAGAAGTCACATCTCAGTGTTTGTTTTAATATTATAGTTAAGAAGGATCCCCTCTGTGAACTAGTGGTCAGACTTCCTGGATACAGATCCAGAAGTCCTAGATTTGATCCTCAGCACTTCCAGAAATTTTCTGTAAATAAGTGGGTTTGGAACGGGATAAAATTCTGCCTCGTGAAGACAATCAATGAACAGCTACTTGAATAAAGAATTAACAGCTCAGTTTTAGAAAACTGAGGTTAACCGCTTAAAGGTTAGTTGTGCTGACTACATGGCCCCTTCTATCCGCAAATGTTGGTGTCATCATCGATTATGTGGTGGCCACTTGATCTGTATATCTCGTTTGTAGAGTCACGACATGGATTGTATTATTAGACTTTATAATACAGTAACGTTGATCACAATAAAACAATTTTAGTAGCTTTTAAAAAAATCTATATTTCATTATCTATAAATTGCGTATAACCTGAACGGGTAGTAGTACGCGGTGCTAATAATAATATCTATAAATTAAAATAATATTAAACTAACCCCAATTTCACTGATTTCATTTTAAGAATGTTTAATATTTTAACTATTTTTTAGTGTATGCCATCAAGTTTTGTCGGGTTAATATTTCTGGTCTTCAACTTGATGTGACGGATATTTAACCCATCTTCTGAGGTTGGGACACCGTACAATATAGGTGTGTTTACGTCAGCCCGGTGAGATGTGATGATAATGATTATAAGTATGTGTTGTCACCTATCTTAAGCCTAATTAAACAAACCATTCATACCAAAGGAATAATTCTCTTCCGGGAAAAATACCTATGTTACCGCAAATAATCGAACCCTGCACCTATAGATCAGTATCCAGGAATGTTGATCACTAACCCAATAAGTTTTTCATCGGTCTTGAGCTGGAGTGTACAGAAACCAGATATGAGACACTTATATCTTAGATTCCTTCAAACTTAAAAACTATTTGAGAAATCTGAAATTCATAATAATCACATAAAATGTGTAGAGTTATACGTATCTGATGGTTTTAACTTAAAATTGTGAAATTGTGATTTATGCAACTTGTAGGGCCAATTGTATAAGTTTGTATAGCTAGGAAAACATGGGATCTAGTTTCAATAACCCACATTTGTGGGCATGAGCGCCAAGTCATCTTCTGGTTTGGTTTTTTAGTGATGGTTAATTCGGGGTTCATATTCTGGGTGGGTGTACTGAAGGTGTATTTTACTAAATGGCTTTACACTATGCCATCACGTAAATGTAGCTATATTTCCTTCAAATTTTACCTTCATCATTCCCAACATATTAGTATAGCTATCTGGATAGCCTTAACGGGTAGTAATACGGTATACAGAGACACAAAGTCAATCATTCGTTAGTGTTTAAATCTTCACACTACGGTATTTCTTATGAAATAGTAGTTCTGCTGCTTCAAAACGTCAAAGGAATCCCAAAATATTTTAGATATTTTAGTTTATAAAGTGGCCATTTTGGGAGGGGGGGGTAGGGAAGGAGTGTAAAGGGTGCATTTTAAGGAATAGTATTCTAAAATATTGGTTGGAAGAAAAAATTGTTCTTATTTAAATAGTACATAATATAACTATTTTATTTAAATCATTCATGCTATGAAATAATGTCAACAAATTTGTTCTTGTGGAAGAATCGACCACTTAATTAAAAAATTATGTTCAAGTACAGCTATAATTAAATTTAATAAAAAAATAACAAGACTGATCTATACTATTCGATGGCCATGATGATTCATTTTATATTTAAATTTTCTATAAACTTAATTAAGTAAAACAATTTTATTTAATCCATATAGATTTCAAATTACATCATCTAATTTATTTAAAAAAATTGTGGAAAAATATATTTGTTAACTTGTCTTATTTCATGAACTGTCCTAAAAAATCAGGGACGTAGCCTATATACCTTACCAAAATAACAATTGATTGTATTTGTTTGGTAAAGGTTAATTTTTAGCTTCCTATACCCTTACCATGAATAACATAACTGCGGCCATTTGCGTAAAATGTTGCAAATGAGCTCGTTTTATACTTTCAACATTCATCTCTTACTTTTTTGTTTTTGTGCCCCGGGTTAGCCCTGTTCTGGTTTTACGCCTATATACTAATTATTCCAATGGTTTTTAAGGATTAGGGATTTAATATTTATAGGAAGTGTAACCAAGTTTGCATTAAGAAAAAGTAGAAAATAATTTTAGGAAAACCACCCTCAATAAACTCGACCAAGATTCGAACCTCAATATCCCCTTCATTTGCAATCTAGTCTACTGTGAGAGTATAGCGTTAGATCACAAGGCCACCGAAGTGGGGCATTTTTCAGTTGGTTCCTCTTAAAATATACATGTTGTTTATGGTACATAGCACTGAGTTTATACTTATACTTCGTTTTGGAGTAGGACTAGGCTATATTTTAAATTAACTCAAATCACAATCTTACTATCGTGTTACATCTGAACGTCTCCACTAATTTCAAACAGAAGACTACCTTGTTAAGTCATTTCATTTAAACGCTCTTATGACAAAGTATGATGTGGACAGAGTTAGGCCAACATTAAAAACTGTTGAGTAGTTCTATTGACTGCATTCTACCCCCCCCCCCTTCCCCTCCACTAGATGAATAATGTATTCCGACGTAACAGGGGAGTCACTTTGACGTGAGGTCCAGTTTCAGGAGTGGTATCAAAACGTCACAGGACTTTGATAAAAAAAAAAGAAAGAAAGAAAAAAGTGGTATGGTCAGCGTGACCCTAAATGCTAAATTATTCATATGCGAGAGTCTCCCTTCTCAACTGTCACTCACGTGATGTCTATCTGACGTCACATCTGTGACAACACATATCATCTGATACATTCAATTGTCGCACATTAGCGTCAACCCTTGTATCATTTGTCATTTGTCCCAATACTGCATTCTTATAGAGGATGCACCGGTTTTAGGACGTCAACTGTTTGATTGGTTTCTTTATTGGGGTATTCACATTATTCACTTTATAAACACACATATGATATCCACATACAGCCTACATAATAGCTTAGCCAAGTACACAAGCACTATAGTCTGGATATTTAGTAGATAAATATTAGGACTCAATAACTAGCTTAACCTAAATGAGAACACCTCCAAAAATATAGCGAACACTACTACGCAAATATTTAATTATTGGCTATCACGACTTACATAATAAATTAGCCTAAAACAGTACATAAATTACAAAACATCCAGTACTATCACCTTGTTTGTTGTATACTAATTAAATATCACGACTCACAAAATAACTTAGCACATAACAGTACACCTCCTAAAATATCCCAGCCTTACCACTTGTATATTCACTAATTGGATGGCATGACTTGCAAACTAACTTAACCTAAACCGAATAAGATACACCCAAGTATTTCTAGGTATTTAGTGACAATTGGATACCTGTAGTATCTACGTATAGAAACAGTAATTGAATCAGTGTCTTCTAGATTTGTTGCTGACTGCTCAAACCAACAAACCTTTTTTGCTTATACTATTAAATTATATTAGTGATGTGTTATTTATTCTGGAGATAATATTTTGTAGGCTATCCACAGCTTAAGCTAAATTAAGTAAAAATAATGAGTAAGTGGACTTAAAAATCTTGAGATATAAAGATTTGGTGATTTTGAACAGATAGCAAGCCCCAAAATGATATAAAATGATCTACTAATAAGCTTTGAGAAACTTAAGTACAGTTCTTAACCTATTATACACAATCATATATATATATATTCAAAAAACCGTTGAGCACACATTTATTTATTTTAATAAAAGTATTTTCCCGTTTTTCACGTTTATAGCTTAAGTGGTTTTAGAGATATAACTCAACTTGAAAAAAAACACCCCTTCCCCGTTCACCCGCTTGAGTGATTTTTTTCGAAAAACCATTGAAAGCGTATTTCTTTATTTTTGAAGAAAAGTATTTTCCCTAGCCTCAAGTTTCTATCTTAAATGATTTCAAAGATATGCGTGATTATCAATAGAGTTTTTACACCCGTTTTCACCCCTTAGGACGCTAGTATCGAAAATTCGTCGAATACTTGTTTTTTCGATTTTGATAAATAACACTCAGTCCAAATTTAATATTCCTAGCTTAAGAGGTTTCGGAAAAAACTTATCTTTTCAACCCTATTTTTCAATCCTTTAGGGGTTGAATTTTGCAAAATCCTTTCCAATCGGTTTCCTACTAACTCAAGACGACATCCCTGCAAAATTTTAAGATGCTAGGTCCAGGGGTTCGTGAGATACAATGATGAGTGAATCAGTCAGGGCTTTCGTCTTATATATATATTTATACATAATATAAGTATTTATATTTTACTATTTTACATGCCTATAAGTATATATAGATATGACCTGCCAAATTATTTGAAACTTTTTGTGGTATAATTGAAAAAAAGTCTTGAAAGAAAATCTATCACTTCACACTTTTATTTGGTTTAATAGAAAGCGAAATGTAATCTATCTCTATTATAACAGTCGGATTTGAGTTATCCATCATTCACGTCAGAGATATTAATATTCTCATATTCATGGCTCTTCGAATTTTATTAATATTTAAAGCAAAAAATTTCACTAACAAAAGTAGTTTTGAAAACGTATACTTTTTATGTGTGTTTAATTCGTAAGGAATATAAATTAACTCGATTTATTAAGTTGTTATAAAGATTTTTAAGATCCTATGGCACTTAAAAAAAATACTTTTACTTTTTATGATCACATGGATTAAGGTGTCAGTCTAATCTTGTCTAGTGTTCCTGGGACAGGGAGTTCAGGGTTCAAGTAGTGGGTGGGTGTACTGACGGTGATTTACAAAATAACATCCCGTCCTCCCTCCTAACATTGGTACACATATTATTTAAATTCCACTATACTCGCTTTTATTTCATTTACGTAAATATGTGGTTAGCTCTAACGGGTATTAAGTTGGAGAATTGATTAAAACAAATATAACTACGAACACTCAAAGACGATAACTATCTAGTAGGAAGTTGAACAACTTTTAAATATGTTGGGGCGTCTTAGCTGAGTCAGTAGTGCGTCTGAATGGCTTAACATTTATTTTTGGTAAACTGTCGGCTAGTGAAATGGGCATTGTCTAATTTCTAGGGCTGGGTTATTTTGTAAACTATTTACTGAAATAATCAGTTGCAAATTAAACACCTCTATTATAAGCTTAAGGAGCTAAACCATTTCTATATTAGTCGTTTGTTTTTTCACCACCATGTCTTTCTAGCGTTTTCGTGTATGTAGAGGGGAAAAAGATTTATAAAAATACACCCTGAATTTCCCCACAACAGATTTGAGCTCCAACCTCCCTACCATAGGAATAACAAAATAGATAAGTCTGGCGTTTATTCTGCGTGCCTAATGGTGGAGGATACCTGTTTTAATTTAAGGTGCGGCAGAAGAGAGCGCAAGTATTTTTACAGTTTTTATAGAATATAAATTTTTTGTCCAAAATAAATCAAATATTTCTCCAATAGCAATATAGAATTTAGTTTTCTGCACATGCTTATATTAAAATATTTTGAATATCTGTCAAAGGTGTCCTGGAATTTTGTCAAACCTTTTAAAATAAAGAGATAAAGTTTTGACCAAATTCCAGGACACCCTTGACAGATATTTAAGACCTGTTGATATTAGCATGTGCAGAAAACTAAAGTTTATGTTGCTACTGGAGAAATATTTTATTTATTTTGGCCAGAAAAAAAATAGTGCTATAAAAACTGTAAAACTACTCGCGATCCCCTCTGCCACACCTTAAGGATGGAAAGCGTGGTCCCTGATTCTACCAAGAGAACAAATTGAGAGATTTTGAGAGAAAAGTACTTAAACAGCTGTTTGGGATCAAGAGTGATGAACAAATGGGAGAATGAAGAAAATTACATTATGAAAAACTTTTATTCAACCTCAATCATTTGAAGAGTAATAAAGACACGCAGGTGGAGGCTAGGAAATAATATGACGCATATGGTTGTGACACATTTGCACACATAAATTAAGTTTGAAATCCTGAAGATACAAAAGCCCTTGTTAAATAAAAATGTATATAGAAGAATGATGTTAAACACGGTTTAAACAGAGGTTTATCATAAGGTAAAGGATTGGTTGGAGTTTTCTCTAGATAGGGTTGAATGACTATCTTATATTCTGGCGGTTAGGAACAATCGAGTTCCTTAAAGCCGTAAGTTAGTTAGTTACTTATAAAGTTAATCTACCAATAAGTAACCCGCATCGATTGTTGTGTGGTAAAATGCATCACTTTCGTGCTAGAATGATTTTCCGGTAGTTGTGAGATCCATGCTCAAATACCAAGCTCCACTCAAATGTGGGTACATTTACTCTAATATTCTTCCTTTCACATACCTATTTCATTAGCATAATTCATACTTGCTTACGTAGAGCCCAAACAGGTACTAGCACACCGTTAGAAAAAATGACAGTATATTAACTTTACATTATTCTCAACCCTGGCTGGTAAATGGCATAAATTAGTATTTCAAAGCTTTTTTATAAAGTTGAGAAACCTCATAAATCCATTATTAATCCCAGAAAGAGTAAGTAGAAATAATTTTGGATTTAAATGGAATGAATCAAATGTACTTTCTGTTGACTCTGATTGGTGGTTTCCTTGCTTGCTTACAATAGATTTTATACCATAAGATGGAATATAGTCTACATTTCTGGGTAAATACTTAATAAAATGTCTATTAGAGTTTGAAATGAAAACATAATTTAAAAATATGTTTTAAGTAAATTACTCTTAAAGTGAGATTCAGAAAACAAAAATAATAATTATTTAGTTAACAACGTGAAATATTTTTCAGGAATGTTTAACAAACAAAATTGCTGTAAGCATTTCAAATTAATTTCGAAATTAGTATACTATGGTTAAACATACTTTTTTTAAACTAAAAATATATTCTTATTTATTATATAAAAGTCCCCAGATATCAAAAGTATTAAGGCCACTTAGGGGGAAAAATTGACTATTAAAAAAAATCAATACTTATTAAGATACTCTTAATTTTAGAGATAGAATTTAAATTACTATTTCTCCCCGAGATTTATAACCTTATATTATCTAGAATCAAATTTGAAATAAAAACATCAAACGCTTTCGGTCTTAGTCCAAGAGAGCTTTTGTTACTCTTTAAGGTAGCAAACTATACTTACATTATTCCACTATGGTGTAGGCTATAAGATAAGGTCGTAGTGTAATCCCTCAAGGTAAGATTGCTACCTTTCAGGGTAAAAGGAGCGTACACATAGATATGGGGACATACATTTGGGAGACTCACTTTTTGGTTTTGGAGGCAAACATACTTGTAAAACTTTAAGAACCACAATAATATCTGGGCAAATAACTGATCACGATCACAATACTTTCTTTGTATTAAGGGTAAATACTTAATAAAATGTCTATTAGAGTTTGAAATGAAAACATAATTTAAAAATATGTTTTAAGTAAATTACTCTTAAATGTGATTCAGAAAACAAACATAATAATTATTTAGTTAACAACGTGAAACATTTTTCAGGAATGCTTAACAAACCAAAATTGCTGTAAGCATTTTAAACGAATTTCGAAATTAGTATACTATGGTTAATAATACTTTTTTTAAACTAAAAATATATTCTTATTTATTATATAAATGTCCCCAGATATCAAAAGTAGTAAGGCCATTTAGGGGGAAAAATTGACTATTAAAAAAAATCAGTACTTAATAAGATACTCTTA
Organism: Timema poppense; assembly: GCA_902141375.1. Taxonomy (NCBI): domain Eukaryota; kingdom Metazoa; phylum Arthropoda; class Insecta; order Phasmatodea; family Timematidae; genus Timema; species Timema poppense. Next base: position 9,092 of record CABFOV010001344.1, read on the forward strand.
ATTTTAGAGATAGAATTTAAATTACTATTTTTCCTCGAGATATATAACCTTATATTATCTAGAATCAAATTTTAAATAAAAATATCAAACTTTTTCGGTTTTAGTCCAAGAGAGCTTTTGTTACTCTTTAAGGTAGCAAACTATACTTACATTATTCCACTATGGTGTAGGCTATAAGACAAGGTCGTAGTGTAATCCCTCAAGGTAAGATTGCTACCTTTCAAGGTAAAAGGAGCGTACACACAGATATGGGGACATAAATTTGTGAGACTCACTTTTTGGTTTTGGAGGCAAACATACTTGTAAAACTTTAAGAACCACAATAATATCTAGGCAAATAACTGATCACGATCAAAATACTTTCTTTGTATTAGAAATTAAAAAAATTGTGAGTCATGCTGACACAATATTTTCCAATTTTATTTGCTTTTCTTAATGGTTAGAATATCCCATTATCCCTAACATGTTATATTTTCTCACCCTTTAAAAAAGTAAATTTTAATAAGTGAAACAGCTATTGAATATTTTTAAAATTGTAAACCCACAGTGGTGTGGTAGGTAATCTCTCAAGGGGGTGCAACATTATCCGTGTTCTCTGAGTAAGTCAAAATAATGAGACCATCGGGATATCAAAACTAATGTCAGGGAAAAGGGGAAAAAGTGAAGGAGAGCGGAGGGAAAAATAAGGAGATAGGAAGGGTGACTTAGCGCTTTGCTGTGGGGAATAGTATTACCCACTAAGGGAAGTTCAAATTTCCGTCCCCTACATTATTATAAAATGGGATAAAAAGTACAGAAAGTGTAGTTAGGTGCATTTGGGAGAACAGAGGGGAAGAATTGTTAGTTTGGTCTCATTTTTCTTGTCATTCGGGTTTGTCTTACATTGAAGGTTGTATGCTCATGTTGAAATAAAATGGGTTTAAAATATGGTCATATACTCTAGGCCTATTATAGGATTACTAAAACTTATTCATAACTATCAGAAATACCCAGCATTGCATGGTTACCCTAGGTAACGATTTTATTTGTTTCAAACGGAAAGAAAAAAAATTGTTTTATTTCTTCCAATACGTTTTTAATTAATTTAAAAAATCAAATCTAAGTTTTAAAATTCTTGTTTTGAAATGCACATGTTCATGTAAATGAGCTTCTAGTTTATAAATTTAAGACCTCTGTTTGCGATATATATTGTTCAACACTCATGACAGACAAAACAGACAGACAGATACACAAACTCTTAATATTATTAATATAGATTAATTGAAAAGTTTTCTACAAAATTGAACAAGTAGCCCCCTAAATGAAAACCGAGTAGGGATTATGAGGCTAGATTTTAGTGGAAATGTACTCACATTTGCGATGAAAGACGGTGATAAACGGTTTAGAGCTAAATCTTCACCTTTCCCTATCACCAGTAAACCGAAATAAACGAGCATGATATTCCAGTCCGCATGCTCACCGATCTATGTGAACCAATGGTAAGCATAACTCTATCTATCAAATACTTTTAATAACAAAGATATATATAATTTATTTTTATTCATTATGTTTAAGGTGGGATGGAAGAGAACGAGAGCTCAGAGCTGTTTCTTTTAATATTTTTATAACAATTTTTTTTGTCAAAACAAATTAAATATTATTTGAGTATTTATGTCTAGTTTAATAATTTTATACAAATGGTTATATAAACTACTCTAGATTATCAGTCATGGGCAGAGTGGTATCTGAACATAAACGTTTTAATAATTTAAACTAATGCCTTGTCTACATCCTATATAGACAGCATATCCTTAAGGTGAGTATGCAGGGAACGAAAGAAAAAACTAGTGTTTTTACAGATTTTTTTTGTCAAAATAATTCAAATATTGTTTCTATACAAACATAGTCTTTTTAAATGAAGGAAAAAATTGTTACAAAATATCAGGATACCATTGACAGATATCCAAGAACTGTGGGTATTACAATGTGAAGAAAATTAAATTCTATATTACAAGGGGAGCAATATTTTATTTATTTTGGCCAAGAAAAATGTTTGCTATAAAAAATACATAAATACTGAACATATTCTGAAAATTGAAAAATCACACAGGAATAGAACCCGGGACATTTGGCTTAGCACGTCAAAGCTCTAACCACTGAGCTACCCAGGGATCATCCCGTGGTTAAGGTCATTCTTCACTCATATTTTAAGGCATAGTCTAAAGGACGTGCGTAGATCGTCAGCTACAAATGTGTGATTTTATTAAGATGACGAGCTATCAGATAACGTAGACACCTTCGACTCGGTAATTGGCTTATTGCCACTACATGTGCAATTATTATAATTGCAAGGGATTGCATATTTCAGAATAAAATATACAAAGCTATTATTTATGATTTTAGTGAGGATTACTCCATTTAAATATCATATTCTGAATATTGAAAATTGAAAACCTTGAGTAGCTCAGTGATTAGAGCATTGGCGTACTACGCCAAAGTTCCCGGGTGCAATACCCGTGTCCAGGTGTAATTTTTAAATTTTCAGATGTTATCTAGATGGAGTAATCCTCACTAAAAAATAAACAATAGATTTGGCTATTTGATTCTTAAATACCCAACAAATTTCGCCTTACCTCTTCTTAACGAACTCGCTGGCCCAGATAAACATATGTGGAAATGTAAATTTTTTAATATTTTGTTTGTGTATTTAACTATCTCACCGATCTAAGATCAAATATCCACAAGTAAGGCACCATATCAGTGTGAACTAGATAATACGTCAAACCATAAGGACGGGGATGCCTGGGCTCGAATACTGGTCATATTTACCGAGCTTCATCCCCTAAGTGGTTTACAACTTTTCCTCCAAGCAAATGAAGGTACAATTTATCTTAATTCTCCCTTCATCATCAGTTACACTCCATTATGATACAATTTTTTTAGCCAAGACGGATATCTAGTCGTGGCACACACATAGAAAACATATATTATTATTATTATTAGCACCGCGTCTTACTACCCGTTCGGATTATACGCACTTACGCTAACGTGTAGGGTGATTGTGAGATGAAATGGAGGAAATACAGTTTAACGTGGAATCCGAACCATGGTGGAGGCCTGGCATTCCACACAATCACAAGTTGTGATTAATACACGTCTTGTCAAGAGGTGAAGGAAGGGTTTGGTAATCAGATAAATCTGCGCTGGGACCGAGGATTGAACCCCGGACCCCAACACAAGAAAATATACAGAATACATTAATTAATAATACATGTTTCTAAAGGCTGTGGTTTACAATAATCCTCGATTTTGTGAATACAGCCCTTTGACTTGTGTTTGAGACCACTGATCTAACATCCTTGAACTCTCGAATACAGGTGTGGGTAATGTATGTACTCAACCCTAAGGTTGGTTGGAACCTCAACCGTTTCACCGTCAACTGTAGAGACTAGGCAGCACTGAAGAGGAGTACTAGGGAAATAAGGAGTGAAGGTAGTTTCCCGTTGCTTTCCTTACTGATCTAGAAGGTATTAATGCACATCGGACTGCCAAGCCCACTGAAATGCATCAACCAACTTACCATACAAGCCACACCTTCACTCCATTCATCACAGAGACTGGCTGTATATGGAACGTTACTATTGTATCGTTCATACCTCTGCCATCTTCATATTTGTCAGAGCCATACGTGAGACTGAGGATGATCAATGAAAGTAGCAACTTTCTCTAACCCATACCAAAAAATATGGTACATCGTAAAGATTATGTCTGACCAGAGATGGATCTAGGCTGTGGGTAATACCATGACTTATTTTAAACGAAGATAAATTTACCCCAATTATCTTACTAATGGAGATATCTGACAGATAGAAAAGACTGCTGTATCTATTTAAACGTATTTATTCGCCCAGTAATGTGATCCGCATTGATCAATTTTTATGGATGGAATCAATATCTATAAAATAACACCAAGCTCCATGGCCTCAACCAGCAATCGATCATTACCCACCACGTGATCGCCATCTACTGGTGATAGAGGGTATCATATGGTCAGCACAACGAGCCTTGCTGTCTTTAATATCAGTTTTGTAGACCGGAGCCGATTCTTTGTTCAAGTAACTCATAATTTTGTCCTCAGGAGGCTGAGGTGACCCTGGTTTAGAACCGCAACTTCACACAGAAAATCTGAAATCTCCGGGGATCAAACCCATGACTTACAGATATGTAGCCAGGAACTTTGGCCACTAGCCCACAGAGGCAGTCAAAAATAACACTAATCATATTTTTTAGGTGCTCTGTCATAATTTACGTTCAGGCTATATACCTATTTAGGCTTGTAATTACGCTAACGGCTTTAGGGATGAGAAAAACTATATTTGTGTGGAGTGTACCCGCATTTTTGAGAATGTAAAGGAGAGAGAGATAAAACCATTTGGAAAACTATCCTCATTACACTCGAACTAGATCTAAACCTTGATCTCCCCGTCATCGGTAGTCTAGTATACTGCGAAGGAGGCGCCTTAGACCATGAGGTCACTGAAGCGGGTAGTCATGTATTGAAATAATATTAACATTAGTAGTAAAATAAATATGTTTACATAAATGTTTTAAGAGGTGCTCCAAATGTCTATTTGTAAGAAAATCTAGGTATACATTAGTATAATTTTAACAAATACGCAGGCCTTATACCGTAATTAATTCTAAACAGATTAAGTGACTGATTTTTGTTTGTATTTCAGAAGGATAGTTAATTGATTTATTTTTTGCCAAGGGTATTCATTTTTTTCCAAGGGTATTCAATGTGCCCTTCTCTTCAAATAATTGATTGTATCTTCACACAAACGCAGGCCACATTAATTTTTAGGTTAAGGGGCCATTACTGTAGAGCTGAAACACTGTTCAGAATTCCAGAAATTCCATGTTACTTATATAAGTGGCATGTTATTTGAAAACTTTGTTTAACGGCAAAATTGAAAGGAAAAAGTATCAAGTGCTTGTATGATTATAAAAAAATTTGCATTCTAAGTTTTGTAATTAAAAAAAAAAATAAATATGAAAAAGGGGAAGCTATGTATATTTCAAGAACGTTCCACAAGAAATATCACATCTTTGAGTCCAAAGTAAATGGCAAAATACGTAGATAAAATGTAACTCAGCAAAATAATGACAGATTTCATTGGTATATTTAGATACCCCAAAACATTTAAAGGATAACACCAATCGTACCAATATTTTATTTTTTTGGACCATAACTGAAATCTAAAACGTTATCTTAACTAATTAGTTAGACGTGCTGCCATCTGAGCTAAGATGTAATACAAAGTAATCGTAATCTAATTTTGTATCCTTCCACCCCTTTAAAAACAGTTTACGGAATAGAAACTGAAGCATCGTTTTTTAAAATACTCATTTAACCAAACATTAAACCATTATTTATTGAAGGATTTTGGTGTCATCGAATCTAAAACCTCAAACAAACAAAAGGCGGAAGTAAAAAGGATTTTAAAAAAAAGTCCACGAGGTTGGCAACACTGGATGTGAAACCCATGTTGGACACGTGGAAACAGTTTCAAACTAGGGGTGGGAGAAAGAGGGTCATTGCGGAGATTCGTGTGTGTGTGTGTGTGTGTGTCCAGTGTATGGCACCCTCTTCCTCTGCCGTGAATTTAATTACGGCGATACGTTTTAGTTCGATGAAGCGTTCATCCGGCGTTCGGACTGGAAAGGCCGTAACAAACAGCCGTTCGGAGCGCCGATGTAACCGTAGCTTGGCTTTGACTGTCTCGATGGCCAACCTTCTAGCAGTGTCAGAACGGACCACCCGTTATAAGCCTAGAAGAACTTTTATATGTTTATTTGATATATGTTCTTTATTTTTTAGTAAAACCAGGGCGAGACAGTGGAGGGACTAATTTTATAGTGGAGCGAGAAGGGTGAACCATTTATAAAAATAACTATCTCCAGAATACCAGATTCAATTTTGAGCCTCCATCTACCCGTCACCAGCAGTCTAGTCTGGTGTGAGAATGACACCTTATATCCCAAAGCCTCCAATGTGAGTCCCTCAATACTGGGGGTGGAGTGGGTATAGTTTTAAAAATAAATATTTATGAATTTGCGAGGAGGGAGAGTTAATAACTATTTAAGAGAAAAAAATATATTCAATTAAACCAGATAGAATTATGATCCGGACCTCCTCATAAGAGGGTAACCATACAATATGATATTGGCATATTTATTCGCGTAACCACTGATGCAAGTAGTGTCAACTAAATCAAATTAATATCTACACAATTAACATATAATAATTGGAATGAAATATATTTTACAAGTTGAAAAGTTTCAACAGTAGCAAGATGAGTTAAAAACTATACATTTAAAACAGTTTAATGAAATGGACTTCATTCCAATTTAATTTATTTACACCACGATTAAATTGAAGTAACTTCTAGTTTAAAAGAGTTGGTTCGTTCTATTTTCTTTTTAAATAGATAAGTTAAATTTTCCGTAAAACGTAAAGTACTTATAAAAACAATTATGCCGTCTGTAAGCGAGGGGTGTGATAAAAACGTTTTATAGAAGAATGGGTCAAAATAAAAGTGGAGATAAAATTGTCAAACCATGCGTGAATCTCTGACTGAATTTTCTCTTAGTGAGCGAGGATGGCAAGTATTTTTTTATTATTTTTTTACGATTTAGAGAACAGAAAAAAGAGATGTGGTGAAATGGTGCTCACATGGCCCCATTATATATATAAATATATATATATATATATACAATTTTTTTTATAACGGATACAGTAAAACGAACCTGTTAAGAATATAAATTAAAGGGCTTTAAACAATCTGATACAAATAAACAAAAGCCATTACTGACACTAGAAGGGCTTGCTTTGAATCACTTTGTAATCTATCATAATACATTTTTGTTTTGAAGACTTTAATCTTCACTGTGATATAATAAATAACCAACTCTCGG
>CABFOV010001344.1:21855-64201 GCA_902141375.1 Timema poppense
TGGTTGTTGGGAACACTCCAAATGACGCCTTTCTCATTGACTCGTCGTCTGGCCCAGGTGTTATATGTTTGTATGTTGGTCTTCTAAGCCAAGCTACCTCATTTGCTGGGGAATTTTTGATGAATATTGGGCTTTACCCGCTTGTGATGTCTCAGTGAGTCTATATATACTATATACTATATTATTATATTACTATATATATTATACTACTATATTTTAAAGGTGATTTGTATGAGAAGGGGTGACCTTGTGGTCTAGGGGTTAGGTGTCAGACTTCTGTGCTGGCAGCCGGGGTTCAATCCTCGGTCCCAGCACAAACTTATCTGATTACCAAATCCGTCATTCACCTCTGACAAGAAATCTTGTGAATGTGGGGAATGCTAGGCCTCCACCGTGGTTTGGATTACACGTTAAACTGTAGGTCCTCCATTTCATCTCACAATCACCCTACCATTACACATTAAAGGAAGTGCGTATAAACCGAACGGGTAGTAAGACGTGGTGCTAATAATAATAATAATAATGTATGAGAAGGGCTACCAGAACATGGGACACACAACTATTTGATATGAGAGTACTTTTTATAAGTTTAAAGGAACACTATTCAATTCCGGACGATGGTAAGATATTTACAACTTTTATACAGTCTCGTCCTTCTATCTTACTAAACATTTATGCTCCAGGGCTGGGTAGCTTATACAAATCACGCTTGACAATCATGAAGATATTAAAGCTCATATTTATTATTTATTATTTATCAATATGTGTGTGTTATGAAATATTTGTTTAGAAAATGCATATCAAAATATCAGGTAACCAAAGTCTACACATATTATTAATCAAAACAATCAATAAATATTATTTAATTAACTAACATTTTATAGGAAAATAAAATTAATTAGATTTTTATCCAACCGAATACTATACTGTGCTGGGAAATCAGTATGTCCTTAAGCTAAAGAAGTAGGGAATATAAATGTATGATTTAGAGGAAATATACTAATATTTACTCTTATGTTGTTATTATATTTTTCATTTATTTTGTAACTTAGAAAAGTTTATCTAAACATTAATTTTATTATTATTTTTAATTTACTATGTAGATTGTAAAAATGTATTTAAAAATAATTTTATTTATTTTAGTAAAATTTAGTGAAGTAATTAATATCAATTTTAATTAGTTGGATTGTTAAATATTTAAAAAAAAATTATGAAAATTTATTGGATTTGATTTTTTTGTACCTTTTGTAACAGGGCTAAAAATAAAAAATAAACACCCTCAGTACACTTGATTAGGATTTGAGCCCCAACCACCCTGTGAATGTAAAACGATTGTTTTGACATAATTGTGGGTAATTTTACAGTAACATTTTGTTGTCAAACACATTAGTTAAAAACACTACACACATGCAACTCTTATCAGCCAATGTTCACCCAAATTTTTTAGACTAAAACAGCTTCAAAATGATGTAGGAAACCAATAACTCTAACGACAGTAGACTGCAAAAAAAGACTCACATGATTCACTTTATTTTAGTATTCATTTATCGTATTTATTATGTTCTAAAAGGATCTAAATTTAGAGGTGGAGTAAGTTTGAAGTAGAATAAATTGTTTCCAATGAACCATGAATTCAATGTGGAAATCTAAATGTCTCTACTTTGCATGAATAAGTACTGAGTGTCTCTTTCTCTATTTAACCTGGTACAACAGATAGGGAGAAAGCGAGAGAGAGAAAGAGAGAAATGGTATGTTCAGTATGAAAAGCGTTAACTAGCTGGCTCTTCAAGAAGTCACCCAAAGAGATATTGAGACAGAGGGAGAAGAGAAAGGGTTTAAAGCTCCCCTCTCACTCAACCCCCTCCAACTACGAGAATTGAAACTCAGATATGCTAGAATTTGGAAGAGGAGTTCTCTCATTTCAACGGGTTTCACAACTTCCCCCTCTCCTCTTACCACCTCTTTTCCATCCTCCTGACATTTCCGGGACGGTTTTGGATTCCTCCCAATCTCTAGGAGAAACTCCCGGAAACCGGAAGGCGTTCGTCGTCTTACACACACACTAGCGCACCCTTTCCATTCCAAAAACCCCTTTCTCCAGTCAGAAACACACCCCTTCATATGCGGGATAGTGGTTATTACAATACCACAGTTTATGTTGTAACCACAAAGAAGACTTAAACTAAAGATTAGAACGTTAGAATTTCGTTTCAAATTGAAATCAACCATCCTTATTATATTTTTTTTATTTTTTGAAATTATGTTATATTTAAGAAAAATTAGCCATTTATAAAGTCCAAAATATTTTTTTTTAAATAAATGATAAAATCAAAAAGGTAAACTAATTTTCTATCATTTTGTTTTACAAAAACTATGATTTATACCAAAATCTTTTATAAAGAATAAAATTTTAAAACTCTTATTTTATAGCCCTAGTATTTGTACATAGAATTTCTAACTTGACGAGATATTTTTAAGATCTGATCGATATTAAATTAAATTCTCTTGAGAGAAAAATGTATATGCCATAGGCTCACGCAAAAATCTGTGTAAATATAGGTATTTAAATACCAGTAAGTAAATCACTCCGATTCATATATCGCCCCATGTAGCCACCGTATGGCAGTATTTGTAGCTCTTCAAATGGACCTTGGCATAATTAATACAGACCCTGAGCATTGAGACCAGTACAATTTTGAGGCGGACGAGTTTTCTCTTCAGATCCTGTTAGAGAATACCTAAGGGAAGGGTAAATTCCTGGTTAACATCTGGCAACCCAAGCATAAATTAAATAGAATGCCATTTTGTTTTTGGCATATATAATGCAGTGGCTAGTTTTAAATTTCTTAAATTTCAGTTCTTGTCAGTACACCTATTCTAAATACAACTTATTTTTTGGATTCTCTATAAAAGTTTATATAAGATAAGACTAGTTTTATTCCTCTGGGACCTTTGAATGTGAATACTTGAGGAGAAAAAAAAATCAAGATTGAAATAGTCTACAATGTATTGAAGTATCAGCTTTAAATTACGATTATTGAAAAAATCACAAACCTTACACGGTTTTTTACACCTCGTCTCACTATCTATTCATGTTATTCGCGTGCAGTGTTTAAATGGTAATTTTAAGTACCTTCAACATTTTTCTGGATGTCTCAAGATATCTTACAATCACAAAAGAACATACAAGAAAAAATGTTTTACAGCAGCAGCAACATCGTACTGATAAACAGCTTTTGCAGACACAAGTGAGAATTCTATCACCAGGTAGCTCACTAGTACAATAGTATGACGTGAGTTATGAACTACCAGCATTAATTATTATTATTATTATTATTATTATTATTAGCACCGCGTCTTACTACCCGTTTGGGCTATACGCACTTACGCTAATGTGTAATGGTAGGGTGATTGTGAGATGAAATGAAGGACCTACAGTTTAACGTGGAATCCGAACCACGGTGGAGGCCTGGAATTCCTCACATTCACAAGATGTATTGTCAGAGGTAAAGGAAGGGTTTGGTAATCAGATAAAGCTTTGCCGGGACCAAGGATCGAACCCCGGCCGCCAGCACAGAAGTCTGACACCTTACCCCTAGACCACCAGGTCACCTCCAGCATTAATTGTCTCTTCAAAATTAGCTAATTGTTCGTCAATTGTAATAACTGTAGATTATGAATATACCATGAAAAATGATATTTTCAATTCATTTTGCAATTAAGAGCTTGTGCAAGGTAATTCTGGTATGTTTGCAGGTAGAGGTTTCAGTTTCCCTCCCTGCCTGCTCTTATGAGGATCTTATAAAGACTTACCAACTGCTAGAATCCCTACAGATATTTGCACTAATGAGGGTTCTTATTTTGTTCTTTTGTGAGAACCTCCAATCATATCAATGTTTATTCTGATGTAGTAAGCAATTGTAACTTGAGTGTACTTCTTCAGTTTTATATATACATTACATATAATTAAGCACATCATCAACTTATGTGGATAATCCTGCATCATCCTCATTGTTACTAAGAAATGCTTTCCATTTAGGTCTCTTTACTACCTATGCAAGCATAAACATTTCTCTTACTGGCCTTATGTGATTGCTACCTTTAAATACACTATTTTATTTTTGGACTAAACACATGGTTTTAAATGTGAACATTTCTAATTCGCTGTCTTGTATGTTTTTACAATGCAAGAAAATATAATTTTAGTCATATGGAAAGATACCAGGATCAGCACAAGGTGTGTAAATATTATTAGTAACTAATTGAATTTATTTTCCATACATTAATACACATTATCATATGACTTCACTGGGTAGGGATATAATGGGAGAAAACTTCCAAGGTGTAGAGTAGTATTATATTTTGAGAGAATACCATTAATTCACTTTGATTTTTACCCCACCAATTTTTACAACATATTTATAACTGTATATCTGTACCTTTCTTCTCGATCTCATCACATGGTAAATAGTTTATTCAACCATTTTGAAATGTGGTGTAGTAATCACAGGTGTTGATGCCTTGCAATAGTTTCAAACCAGCTGACATGAACGCAGAGCAACATACCTATTTCAAAATTTATTATGACCTACTGTTGACGGCCTTGGCTACTGGGAACTATGCTTGGAGCTTACATAAATAAGAAAACTATAGTATCATGGGTTCCCCAAAGACCTGGAAGAATCGCCTCTTCATGGTCAAAATCGTCTAAAACACCGACAGTGAAGTTGCTCCTGATAAAATGGCTTGATAGAGCATGATTCCACAAACAAGGTATTGTTGTGTACCTTGCGAGATTGTGCGAAATTCTATAATCTCATTGTAGCTGACAAAGGTACTCCAACTTTGTTGAATAAAGTGCTAAGCTGCTTACTCTTACAGATCTCCTTAATTGAATGGTCATTCTCCAGATGTGGAAGAGTCGTCTTTCTTCCTTTATTAACATTACAGGGCAATATAGGTAAAAGGGCTTTGACTCTGTATATTGTAGAAGTTTCTGTTTTTTTCACTTATACCTTCATTTTCATCATTTTCTGTTTCTTTTCTGCTTCAGTTGAATTTGTATGGGGTTGACTGTTATCAATAACGTGATAAATAATGGTCCGTTTACCCACATTATTAACATATGACCAGAAATACATTAGTGGGTGTGGGCTTAATGTTCTTCCACATAATAATGTTCTAGCTAGTTTGTATCCTCAAAATCATTGTTAAGGCTGAAATTTATTTCCAGGAGCGATTGTATAATTAATTTGCCACTCTCTGTAACAGAGTAAACAGAACTTAATCTGTCTGCTATTTGATCAACAGTGAGCTTTGATGAATAAACAGGCTGGGACTGATTTTTTAGTGTTGGCTTGCAAAATTGAATGTTATCCTAAGATATATTTATCATATAGAATTTTATTTCTTTATTTGTAACCAAATCCTCTCTATTCACTTTGTTTTGGCGTCATCACGAATATCCTTATGTGTTAGACCATAGTCTTGATTCAGAATGTTATGAAGAAGTGGTTCTCTAACTTCTATTGTTCGACCTTTGGTTTGCATTAGATAATTACTATTTGGCCTCGATTGTTTTCTGTATTTTTGGAGATACTCTCCAGACATAGCTTGTGGTAGTATAAATCTATTTCAAACAAAGCCGATGTATACATCGTCATTTACAAACAAAGGTGATGCAAGGAAGGTTAAGCCCAATTTTTCTAAATTATTTTCTTTTTTTCTTTGAGGTTCCTGTGTTTCTGTTTTTCACAAAATATTACATATAATATTTGTAGGATCTACCTTAGATGATGGCTGATTACGAGAAACAATATCGACTCTCAAATCTTTGCATGGCATTGTTGCTGAATCTTGGAGTGTATCTTCATTTGGTTACTCATGTTGTTTGGCCTCATTCCCTCTCTTTTCTCTAAGTAATGTTTCCCTTAGTTTGTATGAAATCAGAATCACGTCCAAGGAGACTGATACGTTTAAAAATACAATCTTGTCATATTTCAGCTGCAGCTAAGATTTGTTGTATTTCTTATATTTTAGCGGTTATCTTCTCCATGTTATTTTTTTTAGCATAGAATACATTTTAAAGTGTTCGCATCTGTTAAAGTTCCATTTGCTAGGAAGCTGAAAAGTTGCTTGTTGTCTCTCATTTAATCTCCTATTTTATTTAGTCAGTCTTACAAACAAAATTCACATCAGCAATATTTCTTTATGTAGCATCATATAAGTATATTTTTAAAAAATCCCTGGGAAAATAAACAAATTTGTTAGATTTTCATACATTTATTTTATACTGGCAAAATAGTCTTATCTCATAAGAAATCCAAACAACCTGTCAGTTTTAGTAGATGTATGCCGACAAGAACAGAAAATTATGAAATTCAATACTGGCCGCTGTGAGTACATTTCAAAAACATAATGTCATATTTTAAAACTTATGCCTGGTCTGACAGATATCTACCCAAGATTTTACTCCTCCTTTGGATATGTCCTACAAGAATCTGAAGTGATAACTCGTCCACCTCAAAATAGATATGAGTTTATGATCAGGCACTATAATAATTATTCTAGAAGCAACACGTCATTGAAGACGTACCCTACACTACATATCGAACTAAAATTACTGCCTTGTCTAACGGGTTACAGTTTAATTCACTGGGTGCATTAAACTAATGTCAATTGTTGCTTGCTTCAACATACATTTACTGCTCATCTGCTGTATCCTTAAGGGTGTGTGTGTGTCTGCGTATAACCCGAGCGGGTAGTAAGACGCGGTGCTAATAATAATAATTAAGGGTGTGAGATTTATATGAACTTTTTCCCCATGTTTTTCTATCATACGGGATATTCATATGTAATTGCACTAGTGAAATATAGAAAAAGTATTTCAGTAATTATTTGAAGTAAGGGTGAGACAACAATCAGGAAAAACTACCATCTACTCATCCACTGGGTTTGGAACCCCATCAAGGGATATCCATAAACCACGTAATACTCTTTGAGGGGTGGGGTGTATACGTGAGATATAATGTATACAGCATGTTACAAAGGGGGAAGGGTGGGTACACCATAGTGTTACGTAGAACAGATCCTTTACTTTTTAATTTTGAAAAATTGTTCAGGTTTTCACTGTTGATAAATATACAATTTATAGATAGCCTCCTATTATGAGTTGTATTTAATTTTACTCCTTCTTTTAATGTCACAAAAGCTTCCCTATGAAATAGCGTCATTTATTCTTGGTGCAAAAAGCTACGTAGCACATGTTAAAGAGGAGGGAGGGGACAGGGTCAGACTAAAAGATATACTTGGTGTTATATGGGGGCGGGATAAAAAAAATTAAAACAATATTTAAGCAGTTTATAGATGACCCTTCACCGTAAAAACAGACAAGACGATACGGGTCGAATCTATCTAGCTAAAAAAATTAGTTTTTTCCTCCGCGATACGTGTCTGGCTCCCCATCCGGGGCATTAGCATATGTTTACACTAATGGAGCTAGTGTGAAGAAGACTGTATCTAAAGGAACTGTATAAGTAGTTCGCATAAGGAAGATTGGTAAATCATTAAGGGAAAACCATCATTAAACTTGACCTCTCCGTCATCGATAAACCAGACTAGACAATACTAACATTTGTATCCACGTGCGGACTGGTGCAGGTAGTAATAATAGTTATGTTGTGAATAACCAGATCTACTTGACGGTCATGTATCCGGCAAAAGTGGACATACTAATACACTTAAAACTATTAATACCCCACTAGAATATAAACTAGATCGCTCGTGGTCATGATTCCAAGGCCACGTAATACGCCCCTAATTGCCCTAGCGCCTGCCCTAATAGGATTACGCCATTACGGTTATCGTGAGTATTAAATTGCACACTAATATCTGTGAACTTATAATGGAATCAATTATTCAAATGGAGGCCCCATTTGACCACATCATAACAAAACCTTGCAAATTGTACATGCTCAAGTTCTGGAATTAGACCACTTACCTCAATGGTTTTTATGGGAAGTAAAAATTGCTCCTCTCAATTTTTCCTCTTACTCCAGGATCAAATCAAATGAAAACTACAATATGTATTTATTATAGATATAGTATATTTGACCTAGGTGGTGTTGGGATAAAGTACTAATCTCAGGACCAAATGTTCATGGGTTGAAACCAAGCCGATGTCGACGGATTTTTCTTAAGCTATACAAATCCTTAGCACAACTTCTTTCGTAGGGGAAGTAAAGGCGTAATTTAAAATATCAATTTGGTGGTATGTAAAATATCTCTTGAAGGTATGCGTAAGTACCTTTCTGACCAAATTGGTAGGCTCTTTCGCACTAGCTCGTAGAATTATCTCTGTTTCCTAGGGCACGTGTCAGGAGTCTGTTCAGGAAGGGCATCAGGCTGTAAACAGATCTGACAAAATAAAACTGATAAGTACTTGTGACTTGCCATGGATTAAAAACATCGACTATGAATAGAATAAAATGTAGAAATATAAGAAGTTATAAATACAGTTTTACATTAAATTTATTTAAAAAAAATCTATTTTAACATAAGCCTGTATTCTATTTTAACCAGATTATATCAGATGGTAGAACCATCTAACAACTAAATTAAGGGTCATTGGCTATATTCCAACCCGTGCTGGTGAACACATGGTTTAGATGTCAAGCTCCTCAGATCTAGTTTTCCTGTTACGGTTATTTAGGGTTCATATTCCAGTTGGGTGTACTGAGAGTGTTTTGTCCTCAAATAGTTTACAACTCACTCTCCAAGTAAATGCGGATACAACGTATCTAAATTTCAACCTGAATCATGTTATGCCACTAGCGTAGTTATTTAATATACGCGTATGTAATATAGGGCTAAGAAGAAGCACTAAGGGGGAAAAGTTATTTATACAACAATATTTGAACGAACATTTAGCATAGGTTATATTGAGGTATCTATTATCACAGAAAATTAATTAATGATCATTAAATTCGGTTTTATAGTTAGTTTAGTGTGTAAATTTAGTGCTAGTATAATCAAAGATTTCAAAAAGTAGACGTTTTAAGTCCTGGAAAAAGAGAATAATTAACGAAAAAAATGTTAATACATTATATTTATATCGGACACGATTTGATATGGTTATTGTAAAAACATAGTTTCACAAAATATAGATAAAAGGTAGAATACAAAATACTTGATATTATTTTAACTAAGAATCAAATAGCCAAAGATATTATATATGTTGTGATATGGATTTAGCCGCATATAGATATCATATTCTGAAAATTGAAAAATGACACCTGGATATGGGAAACGAATCCGTGACCTTTGGCTTAGTACGCCTAAACTCTGACCACTGAGCTATCTAGGAAGTGTCCCGTACACAAGGTCATTCTTCACTCATATTTTAAGGCAGAGTCTATGTGGACGTGCGGAAATCATCGGCTACTAATGTGTTATTTATTAAGGTCACGATCTATCTGATAACGCAGCCACCTTCGACTTTGGTAGTTGGCTTATTACCTTATTAGTCGAAGGTGGCTTCGTTAGCTGATAGCTCGTGATCTTAATAAATCACACATTTGTATCTGACGATTTCTGCACGTCTTTCATAGACTCTGCCTTAAAATATGAGGGAAGAATGACCTTGTGTACGGGACGGCTCCTGGATAGCTCAGTGCTTAGATCATTGATGTACCAAGCCAAAAGTCCCGGGTTTAATTCTCGTGTCCTGGTGTCAATTTTCAGAATATATAATTTTAACTCACAGTTTATAAATAAAAATATACCTCAAATTAATGTTTATAATAATAAAATTTTAATATAAATAATAACAGGCAATCAAAATATTCCTCTTCTCTATCCTCTATATTAAACCCATCACATCGGTGGCCGCATTGTCTAAGGCAGGTGTGGAAAAACGTTTTCAAGCCAGTGTGCCACCTATTATTTAAGTTTTTAATGAGTATTTAAAAATCAAAACTTGTTAATATTATGAAATCTAAAGAATATATTTAATTAAATTGTAAACATTTTAATAATACCATAATTTTAAGAAGTAAAATGTATTAAACTGTCAAAGTTAGTATCTTAGAAAATATAAATATCAATAACTTAAAGTAGAATATATTGAAGGTAACACCTTTAAGAGAAATAAATGGTAAGTTGACCGCACATACTTTCTCCTGCTTTTATTCTAAATAATAGACATTCACTAAAGACTCGTGAGATTTGTGAAACTAAATTAAAGGCGTATACATTTTTTTATAAGCACAACATCAAAGATTATAAATGAAATAATATACACTCTTGCTTACTCTATGGCATTAGGAAGTAGAAACATAAAAATTGAGGAATGAGAAACACCTTTGTCCACCAAAGATCATAAGAATCATATTCATTTTCAAAGACCTGAATTAAAAAGTATATAGTTACTTATAGCTTAGAAACTATTGGTTTTATAAAAATATATTCCAAAGAAAATGCTTGTATCTTTAATAGCACTACAGCTTTACACTGATAAGTTATTTCATAACTCTAATATTTGCGGAGAAATGATGAAAATTTGAAATTTCCTTCAAGTAAAGTACCCTCAAAGTCAGTTTAATGGCAAAATTAGAGTTTCTATCTTGTTTATCATGAAACATTTCTGCAATTCTTTACTAACACAGTAGAAAATAAGATATTTTTAGCAACCTTGTAGGCAGTAACGAGGATCGTAAGGATAATAACCTGCTATCCAGGTATTAAGGAATATTGTGAGAGTCGCAGTTGGTACAATAGCTTCGTAAAAGCTATTAAGGGGGGGTGGCTTGCTTCCCTTGTCTTAGACCACGCTAACGGTCCGGTCCGGCGGACAGTTATGATACATCGTCCATACTGGGTCACGAGGACCAATGGGATTGTTTTCCTGATATTAAAAAAAAATATAATTTGAGTATATTAGGAGATTTGTTACTCTTGACTCACTGGGCTTACTTAGGCCAAGGACGCTCCCGGGTAAACTCTGCGGTGTAATGTTTTTGTAAATCATTTAACGACACCTCGCATTAGCCGCTATATTAGTCACCACGGATCTAATTATTATAATAAAAAGAATAATGTGCGATAGCAAACAGTAGTTATATTATATCAAGGCTAAAGCAATTGCTATTGTGAATTTATCTCAAATCTGTTGACGGTCACTCTCACGCTAACCAAGACGCGTGACGTGTATCGAGTGAAATACTAGAAGCCAACCAATATAATAAATAGCAATTTAAATATACGATTTCATCAATTAATTTAACACACTAGCTAAATTATTGGTGCAAGTGAATAATAAATAAGGATTTAAATACGAGTAAATGAAGTTATATATATTTTAACCAACAACGCCGCCACTACACGACCACTACAAAACTATATATAGGACAAATAAACATTCGTTTCGTGTCGATATCATTTCATTTGCTAATCCATTACGATCATATACAGGCTGACCACGAAAGTGAGTGGTTTAGCTGGTGTCCGTTTATGGGCGTAGAAACATAGTTTCTAGAAGAAAAAAATAAATAGAAATTGTTAGAGAGAAATTTGAGGCAATCTATTTTTTTTTATTTCTTTATGCCCTTCAGTAAAGTACCCTTGAATTTAGGGTTGGATATCTGATTCCAAAACCCCTCGGGGCAATCCTATGAAAACCTCAGATACCAAGTTTTAGACCGAGTGGTAAAATTAATTTAGGTTTTAGCCCGAGGTATAAATAGACAGAGATATGGCATTGAAAACACGACTTATTTGGTTTCAGGGGGTCATTAAACGCCAACATTTACAAAATCTCGATTTCTATTTATTTATTTTTTTGTTGTTGTTGTTGTTGTTGATCACAATACTTTCACTCGAAGTTGTCGAAAACTTAAGTAATTTCCCTCATTAGTTCGAAACATGTATTTTTCTAACCAAGATATTTATGTTCTGTTTTAATAACATGTTGTCTTCAACACCACAAGATTATTTATAGCCATTGAATTCACATTACATTGAATGACATGACTGTCGAAACATTATTGACTTTAAAAATTATATCCCTTTGGGAAAACTTTTATTTTATATTTATTCTTTTCATATTGGCGTGACACCCCGTTGCACGCTTGCCATATATTCGCCATCCCTGGTCTAAGGCATTATTCTAGTAATAGACTAGCCATAGGTTCTAAAAGTGGGGTCCGTGGACCTCCCATGGGTCCCCGAGGCTCATCCGTGAGACCTTTCAGGGAACCCGTGACATACTTTCATATATTTTCTAGACTTTATAAAACTAATAGCGTAAATAACTGGTATTTATTAAACAAAATGAAGATTCCGTCCCATATTAAGGCCCGGTGAGAGGAGTTTGTCCACACCCCAAGTGCCCACATCTTTGAGAGAATCTTTTGTAAATTCACTTTTATATTAGTTTTCTCGTCAGCCAGCATATATATATTTCAGAAAAATCACTGAAACATTCGATGCCTTTTCAAACAACTTATTAGTGCGAGAAAACCTTTTCAGCTCTTTTTGGTGTAAAAATGTTAGATTAAATCGTCTTAATGTGGAATGAGATTTAAGGAGATGGTCATTTAAATTGCTACAGATTTCAATGATATCTTAAAGTCACATAAGTAGTTCAATTTTTCACCCAAACTATAAGTGATCATAAATGTGAAAATTACATAATATATTTTATTTTTATTGTAATTCTTTTTTAATTTTATTAAAAAAATATATAGTGTCAAAATATGTACAAATACAATACCTATATTTATGTTGTAGTTATATTTACATTACAAATATATTATGACTAATTTATCACTATAATATAGGCCTAATATAAATGTATGGTTTTCATTTTTTAATTATTTCTCCTACATCAAGGTGTCCGCCATTCATCTATTCTCTGGCTAGAGGGTCCGCGTGACTAAGAGATTTGAGAACCACTGAATTAAACTACCGATGACGTGGAGATAGGGGCTCGAATCCCGATAGGGTGTACTGTTGGAGGTTTTTCCTAAATTGTTGTTCAGTCTCCCTACACAAAAATGTGGATACACTTTTTTCTAAATTCAACTTTACTCATTCCCAACACATTAGCATAATTAGTATATATGCGTATAGCCCAAACGGATAGTAATATGCGGTTATAGGGAAAAAATATCCTTTCCATTTCCACGTTTTTTTATTTCTTTTAACTGTACTACTGTAGTAAGAGAAAAGTATGACTTAGGAATAGGTACTTACAATTGCATGTCTGTATATTGAGAAACTGATTTTATAAATCCATCATCATTACAACCGGGTCGGAAGTCGTGCCCCAACCAGACTAGAAGAACCTGACATTTAATCCGCAAGTTCACCTATGTGTTTTTTTTATAACAGTGAATAAATATATTTAAATTTACGTTTAAAAATATTAGATTTAGATAAATTTAGAAACGAAAATAAGTGAGTTTTTTTTTTTATTAACAAGTATTCTCATTTCATTTGAATATATAGTGTTTGTTTTATTTTGTGATCATTTTAATTTCAAGATTTTTTCCCCATTAACATAATGGATTCTTGTTTTTTTCTCATAAGTAATTTGAATCCTTGTCCTTTAAATTTATAATAATGTTGTTTAGGTGTTCATTATTACCGTAGCCATAGACAGTAACGTTCATGTTAGACGTATACTGCTAATAGAATCTTAAATTCTCTAGTATTAAATTAAATACCTTAGTATTTATACAAAACGATAAATAGATAAAACACTTTATGCCTTTATAGATGACAAGTTAATTATATTCGGCCATAATTTACAAACTAGTTTTAATATCCACCGTTGGTTATTTTGAAACGCTTAAGAAGTATAATAATTTAAAATTTTAGCAGAATATTATCTATTCATTTAAAAGGAGTAATAAAATTCATAATTTCTTTAAAAAAACAAGGTACTATCGCAATTAAACCTTATTTAATTTGTAACTAAAATCACAAAGATTCCTTGCTTGACAGATTGGAAGTTCTGTTTTAACTGGACAATTTGGCATTTCAACTGTAAGTTACATGATTACTGATAAATGTGTAGACCAATTTTAACACATTTTCTTAGGAACATTCTTTGAACTCAGATTGAATGACGTGTGTATATGTTAGTTAAAAAAAATTGACATAAATTGCAAAACTCGCACCATAAGTGACGTGAATAACTGTTGTTCTTTATAAATATAGTGTAAACCCAATGTTCATTGGTTTTTAGTCTAACGTGATCGCTAAGGAAAAATATCAACTTCAAATCCAAAGAGAAAAAGCTATAGAAGGTATCAATATTTGAAATTCAAAGATAAGACTGTAGTAATAATATGCCATGTTTGTAAACAAGCAATATTTTAATTTTTGACAAAAAAGCTTCGCCATAAAAATTGCCAAAACACCGACCTTTTAATCGCGTTCCCTGCTTCCCCACCTTAAGCACTTATGATTTTTTTTTAATTCGAAAGAGAGCTGAATCATATATAATTAAATATTCCCGAAGATGAATCGTAGTTTCAATATTTTTTGTTTTTTGTTTTGGTTTATGTAGAAAAATGCACTATAATAATGTGTATACATTAAAATCATAAATAAAATTTATAATGTTTTTTGTAATTTTTTTTAACATACTTCGTTCAAGTTGATAAATTAACTTACTTGTACAACATGCAATTAATTGTCTACAGTTAACTTGATTCTAAACACATAACAGAATGGCAATACTTTGAACTAAATTCATTTTTTTTTGGCCAAACATTAAATTTATTGAAAATATTGGATTTTTGATCACTGCTGAATGACATTAAAATAACATTTGATATTTTTCGAATATTACTAGCCTTTTAGTAATCATACGAGGGTCGATATTATATAATTTGTTTAAATGCTTTAAACTCAGTCTGTAAAATAAACTATTGTTATATATCATATAGGTAGTTTAAATATTCCATTACAAACATATAATTGAAAATCCTGTTTTATTTGTATTCATTATGTTTTACAGTCTAATAGGCTTATCAAAGTTACTTCAATCAGAGGCTAACTAAAATACATACGTTATTCCTACGCTAAAAATAACTCTAATAGAGATGTTTAAAAGCTATAAATAACATTTAAAAAGAGGCTAAAACAAATTAAACTACTCATACCAATAAAAACAATTACTAGTAAATAAAATAGATTTGATAAAATATAAAGTGCTTTAAAATTAGATTAAAGATAAAATAAAAGTGAAAATTTTTGCTGTAGTTTTTACTTTACCTTGTTTTCACCAAAACAAGCAGCAGGAACCTCACCGTTAATTCTCAAGCGTTTTAAAAATACGAATTGAAAGCCTTCCCAACCCCCTCCCTATCTAGACGTGCCTATACTGTACAATGTACTGTACATGCACTAACGTACTGGACAAGCAATCCAGAAGGCGGTCATTTCAATTTCCCTTTCCCAGTGAGGGGGAAGGCACTGGCAATGTCTGAAAGCATAACTGCCAGAGAGTTATCTCTAGGGCTTAGTTTCAAAACGTTTCTTGTCCAGCCAACAAGGTTCTGGCGAGAGATTAAGGGGGCTTCCTCGCCTACTTTAGGAAAAATATATTTTTATGAGCCATTTATTACGGGAATGGATGATCTACCACTTCAAAACCACTTGAACAATCTTCAATTACTCTCTAAGATTTTCAGTTGTAGCTCTGTTGAAAATTATTTTGTTTGTTTGTGGAAGGCTACATATTGACAATAATTTCAATAACCTTTGTAAATTCAAGTATAATAATTTTAAAAAAAATTATATATATATGAATCACATTGTTTTTGTCTTTTTTAGCACTGTGTCTTATAACCTGTTCAGGATATACGCATATGCACTAATTACGCTAATGATTTGTAGATAAGGAAGGTTTAATTTAGAGGATGTGCACCCACATCTGAGTGCATGGAGAGTGAAAAGGCATTTTGAAATATCCTCTTCATTACACCCGACCGAGATTTAAACCCTAATCTCTCGGTCATAAGCCGTCTAGCCTAACACAAGAGTGACGACTTAGACCATAAGGTCACCGAAGAGGGTTGAATCAAGTGGTTACCTTTGTTTCTTTGTGTTATTTTGAATCACCAAACGCTTCAGTGGCCGTACGGTTTAAGGCGTCATTCCCGTTTTAGACTGACCTGTTGATGACGGGAAATCGGGATTTGAATCTTGACCGAAGGTTTTTTTTCATAAATAGTTCCAACTCTATTGGCATGCAAATACCTAAACATTAAATCTAAAATGCTTTCTTTCTAATTCATTTTCTACTGCAGTAATGGGCATACATGCGTGTTACCTCTTCAACAGCATCACCAGCATCATCCAATGGTGTCCATCCCTGTTTCCTGACCCAGTGTGTTAGTTGAACGCTGATAAAAAAATTAACAAACCATTTCAAAAATAATACCAGATTACTGGACGCCAACAGATCAACTCAGCACTCTGATAGCAGGCTCAATTTAAGTATGCCTACTCGATAGAGGCTTATTACCCTTCACTGAATGGGATTCAATGACGATAATACTGGTGTGGTCTGGCATTTCACACGATATCAGCCAACCTCTGGGAGGTATAGAGTTATATAAAGGTGTAGTTTAAGATTTGGTGGAAAACTAAGTTGTATTATTGTAACTTTAGCGCGGACTGCTAATATGGCAATGTTACTACCTGCCCTTAAACAAGCTAATATCCATAGACATTCTGCAATATAAATGCAAATATAACCTGCCAGCTTTAAAATATTGCCCCGAATAATCTTATACTCAGAGGCATCCAGCATTATTAAACATCACGATTCTACTATGTCTAAATTAGGTTTCTACTCACGTGTATATCTGCCTGGAGTAGACCAACTTACAAGTCCAGCCTATTCACCACAAATGATAGAATGAATAGAAGTCCAAAACATGCTACAGATTGTGCAGCATCCTGAAACTCCGACAGAGAAAGCCAGAAATGCTCTGATTGGCCCGTACTGTACTATTAGAAGACCACTCATATTTTTAGACACCTGGTTGGCTACTTGACCAAACAAGAATAGCTCTACAACTGCTCGTCTTGTGGGAATTAGTCGAATGCAGTGGCTGATAATCAAAACAACATGAACCCTGACTACGTGACGAATACAACGAGACCTTTCTACCGGATGTTTTTGAGTGACGTAATAACAAAGGAGAACTCCCACCTTCCCATCCTGCAACTAGATCTATATAACGAGGGAACACAGACAATCTCGTAGACATTTAGATTCGCCACTTCCGCGAGAAGTCCTGTTCAGGACTAGGACGTTATCTAGCCGTGATGGCTTATAATATATTTGTTTAACTCTATAAAATATAAATTGCTACGATGGGTTTGAATTTCTTAAAATACTTTGGCTTAGTTTGTTATGGAAATCTATCAGTGTAGGCATCGGTAATGTTTTGGTAAAAACTTTAAAATTAAACATAAATTGCTATGGAGATAAAATGCTTCCTGTTGCTGGTTGGGCGCTAGTATATTTGTATTTTCTTGGTTTAAGGAGATTTTTATGTTTTGCAATATTTAGGTTGAATATTAATATTCTTTCTTTTGTGGTTATCAGTAGTTTAAATTTTTTAAATTGATAATGTTTATTTTGTTGGTTATTTTGAAGACATATTTACTTTGAGATAATGTTAAAGTAACTTATTTTTGTTGTTTAAAATGGTTTTGACTTTAATATTCGCATATTCATTTAGGCAAAATTACAAGTTCTGTAACGTAACATTTCTAGTTTAAATATTAAACATTTAATGTGGGAATTATGTTTAATTCTTTAAAAGTGACGAGGGTAATTTTTCCCGCGAAGGTTGAGTTTAGTCGGGAAGTAAAACCTTTGTGCTTTAACTTAAATATCTGGTGCAATATTTAAATTTATTCTAACAATTTAAAACTGTTGTGTCTGTATTCACTGGTGTGAATATGACGCGTTGTGAAACATTTAAAAGAGGCTCACTATGCTCTTTGTATTTTTTGTAATATTTAGTAACTTAAACTTTTGATCTTTTTGATTTATTTTATCTTAATTCACTGTGGTATTTTATTTAGAAAAGTTTCTTTAAATAATAGCAACTATTTTGTTTATTTCACTTGGTATTAAAACCCTAATTTCTCATTCTCTCAATCAAATAATATGCAAGTCTAACGTCTTAGGCTACTAGATTAATATTTGATTTATTAAAAATAAAGGTTTTTATCATAAGAAATCATACACACTACACATAAAACCTTTAAAAGAATATAATTAAAAGGTGTTTTACTCCCCATCTTTAACAACCCTTCCAGCTTTAGCTCATTTAATTATACTAATTGATTATGGATGAGGAAGGTAGAGTTTATGGGGTGACTGAATTTTTGTGAAAAAGGAATGGAGAATCATTTAGTAAAAATCGCCCTAAGTACACACGACCAGGATTTGATTTCTGACCTTTCTTTCACCAGAAAAACCAGACAAGATTCCCATCACAGGTTACAAAGATTCAATCTAAAATATTTGAAAACGGTTGGCATGTGTTTTGGGATATAGTCATCCACACTTCATGTCTAATAACCTTTTAGGATCTACAGACTATGGATTAGTTAGTTAGAATTTTAAACAAATGTCTATCCACATTCGCAAAGAGGGAGAGTGGGAAAACAATTTAGGAGGTGAGGCTGCACTTCGAACCTTCCTTACCCTTCACTCCTCTGCTCTCCCAAATCTTCCTCTCATTGGCAAACAAATCAATATGAAACTAACGCCTTTTCCCTGAGTGCTTACTTGAACTTCCCCGCAATCGTCCTAAATTTAGAGAGTTATACCACTATTCCACTGACCACATATTCAAACTTTTCATCCCGGGCATTATGCCAACGTTACCGCATCTCTCTCATCCTTCTCATCTCGACAGGGATGGACCTTAACATGTATGCGCACATGAAGTGGACTTCATAAAAATCAGGAAAGGTCTGTGTTGGTTCTTTTTTTTCCCCGTGACCTCAACCTTCATAGCTGTGGGTGACGTTAATGTTTGGAGAGAGTTGTGGAGGCATCCATTGGAGTAAGGCGAGAGTATAAAGGGGAGAAGGGAGGAGTATGAAATAATAATTCTTCAATTCATAAAAAAAAATCCAAATCATTCTTGTTCATAGTACTGTTTGTTCAATAACAATATTAATGCATTATTTTTGTTATCTTTCTTAAAAGCACAACAACAACAAAAAGTATGAGGAAAATAAGAGAGATAGAATGAGCGTTATAAAGAAATAGTAGAAAATAGAAATGATAAATACGTGAGCTATATAAATCAATAACTGAACTGAATAAGTGTTTAATGAATTTGTGATAGTGTATTATGATAGTTTGATTGAAATACAAATTTTTCAAGATGTAAATAAATAATTACATAAGCAACTTCGTTTTGGATAATTATTTACTCAGTTCAATTTCAAGTATTGAATAGAATAAAACTAGGATTCTAATGCTATTTTAGACTAAATTTAATTATTAACATAATAAATAACAAAAAAATGTGCTAGATTATTTTAAAAACTATCATGCTTGGTCTTTAATTCAATTATGTTAAGTATTTAAAATTAAATCAGTGTTTCGTACACAAAATAGTTTTTTTGTTCATCTATATGTATATAAATATATATATGTCAATTATATAAGTATGTAAATTGTGCTAGCTCTACATGTAAACTTATCCATGAGTTGAAGATAGATTTAATCATAATTTCTTAATCTCTTGGATTCAAATTGATCAAACATTTGGAACTTGCATTGGTTTTCAATATTTGCGAGCTGAACATGCAAATGTGAAATGACACCACCTTCTTGCAAATAATAAGAATGATAGAAACTTGCTTTAGAAATAAATATTGAGAATACGTTCATACCAAATAATAAAAATAGTTGATGCTTGCTAAAGAAAATTTATGGTGACAACACCAACAACCTCCTACAAATAATAAGTATTATTAAAACTCGCTAGAGAATTTATGGTGACAACACCTTTCTTAATATCATGATAATAATGATGATGGAAACGTGCTAAAGAAAATTTATAGTGGCTACTTCTTCCAACATGTTGATAGTAGGAATGAGGGGAACGTGCTAAATAAAATAGGTGGTGACAGAGCCCCCCCCAGAAAATAATAAGAATGGGGATATCGATGAAACCCGCTTTGGTTACCGCATTGTATAAGTTGTTACTCTCACATTGTACTAGAATGCCAAAGACGAAAAAAACAGGGTTAGACTTAGGTGCACTGTACTTAAGTTTGTTGTTCCTAAATAGTTTAATAATCTTTCTCCGTGCAAATGATGGTGCACTTCCCTTAAATGTATCCTTTCAAATCCTTAACACATAACTATTGTTATCACCACCGCGTCTTACTACCCGTTCGGGTTTTACGCCCTTACGCTAATGTGTAATGGTAGGGTGATTGTGAGATGAAATGGAGGACCTACAGTTTAACGTGGGATCCAAACCACGGTTGAGGCCTGGCATTCCACACATTCACAAGTTGTGATTAATACACGTATTGTCAAAGGTGAAGGAATGGTTTGGCAATCAGATAAATCTTTGACGGGACCTAGGATTAAACCCCGGACCCCCAGCACATCAGTCTGACACCTTACCCCTAGACCACCACGTCACCTTTAACACATAATTGTAAATAATGCATAGGCTTAAACAGAACAAGGATTAGGATATGGTGCTAAAAAGAAATAGATCAAAACGGCAATACATCGTAAAATGTCGTTCATCGTGTGGATTAATCGCGATTTTATTTTAAATATCCATACTTAGGCTGTGTTTACAATGGATACACGCTTACGCAAATAAACTGTATACACGAGCGTGCACGAAGAAACAAAATTCGACCAAACCTGTCCAAGCAAGTGGTGACAAGCTGGGGTTGTTGGCACAGTGTACCAGTTGGATGCTCGATCTTACATAAATGGTGCACCTGTCATTGCGGATTAAGTTAATTTTTGTTACCTTCGTGCACGCTTGTACGTTGCATGACGGTTAGCCGTTGTGTCATAGGAGTTTGTGTTGTTTCTTGTGTTCTTAAGAGGTGTGTATTTGTGTAACTGTGTAAGAGCTGTATCCCTTTGTGTGTGCTTGTTTGGCATCATTCTAAATTATACAAACTTTTGGATATTATTGATTACACATTTTATTCTTAAACGACCTTTTTTGTGCCGTTTTTTAAAATATATTCAATATCGAGCTGATTACACAACTTAGGAATTGCTTTGTCATTTCGCGCTTAATAGCAACCTTAAACAGATAGTTCCCATTTTGTGTTAATCATTAGAGATACATTGATGTAATTAACGATGCAATTAACGACAAAGTGCTTAGATTTAAGTTTTCTTATAAGTTGTGTGCTGATATAATCATTATGTTTATAAATCGCACGCTAAATACCCATAGTAAACTCAGATAAATTACTATTGTACCATGATCAAGCGGTATTTTGTAATAATTGGTGAAAATATTCAAGTAATGATCAACTAATTTTGAATAATCAGTATCGGTAAGAGGCCTTACTGACTCAGTACTTGTATAAGAACTATCTGCAAGATACTAGAATCGAACGTTAACACATGAAACAAAAAACACGACCGGTAACACTAAAAAAGAAAAGGATAGCTTAATCTATTATGTGTATTGAATTTTCACTATATAACTTTTCACCTTAAACGAGTAAATGGTAATAATAAATGTCTTAATGACTTTGTGTCTTACTTATGCTTGATTATTATGTTTTAAGAGTAACGTGTACACACTTATGGTCTTCTTATATAAACCTACAGTAGATGTTAATAAGGGATATTGGAATTGAATTATTGTATGATAAAAGTGAACAGCTTTATTTTAATGTTAACAAATGGTTTATATGTAGTATTGTTCTCGATTATTATTCAAAAAACTTTGTATCAATTTATAAAAATATATCTTTTTATTTTAACTTTGTCATTTCCTTCAAATTTTCCAGGTGAGGCCTGGATAATTTCATTTAAATAATTTTACCTCAATATATAGTGTAACAAGCAAAAAAATGTTCTTAGAGATGAGAATAGCTATTATTTTTAGAATTAAAAACACTAAAATTCTGTAACTGATTTGGTTACATTACAATGCCCCGAATAAATGATATTGTCTGCAAAAAATGCAATGGATCTAATCAGGTAGTAAATAAAAGAATAAAAATTAGTATACTTTGAACTATTATAACTGTTTAAGCTATATAGCCTAGCAGAATAAGTTTTTGATGTGGGAGTATAAGGAATGTGAGAAAATGTTGTAGTATAAGGAAGGTGAGAAAAATAAGAGAGTTTTTTGTAGTTTTTACATCAAAACATTTTTTGGTCAAATTAAATCAAACATTTATCCAGTAGAAACATAGAATTTAATTTTCTTCAAATGGTGATCTTGAAATTTCTTGAATATTTGTCAAGGATGCCCTAGAATTAAATGACAAATTTTTCTCTTCATTTAAAAAGTTTGTCATTTAATACCGCTATGATCATGATGGATATTCAACAACATTTGATATCACAATGTGAAAATAATTAAACTCTATATTTTCACTGAAGAAATATTTAATTCAGCTCGGCCAAAGTGAATTTTGCTTTAAAAACTGTAAAAACACTTAACTCTTCTCAGGTCCCCTACACTACCAGTTTAAGTGTTACATATTAGTAGCTACAGTAAAAAATATAATTCATATAGGTCCAATTTTTATATTCTAGTAGCTTAAAGGTTTCAAACCAACTTTTTTTCAATAATTAAAACTAAGTCTCAAAATTTGTGATCAATCTCGTTTAAATTCCAACAGTGTACATAAATATCGTCCTCAAGTTTAAAATTACCTCATCCATAGAAATTAAAAGAGGACAATAAAATGGGGGTGGTTTGCTAGTGGGAGGTCCAGAAGGAGTCACAAGACGGGATGGAAAGAGGGAAAGGGAATTAATTGCACGTAGTATAGGAACGAAGGAAACAAAATACTATATTAACGAAATAAAACTTCGTACGCTCTTTAAACGTTTGACGGCATTTGGACTAAATGAGCCATTTATATTCAAAACGTTACGTTTTAAGATCTCATAGTAATTAAAGATACCAACGTCTTGGCTCTAAAAGAGGGTCGGAAACAGCAGCGTGTGGACGTGTATAGATTCTTTTAAAGAAACCAGAAGAAATTAAAATGCTTGAGTTGTGCTGGAGTTCATTTTAAAGTGCAACGATATAATTCAATTGTTTTAGAATATATATATATTAAAGCAGCTATAAATTATAACACATTCATATAAGTTTTAAAAATCCATCAACTGCAGGTATTAAACAATTTTTTCTCGTGCGGCTTGTTGGTTCTTACCAAGGGAATAAAGAGTGTACAGGAATGTATGGGTAAATTGTTTCTCCCCAAACCCCTATAAATTTGACCAAATATACACAAAATAATGTAATGAATGTCTTACAGGTCAAATTTTATATTAAATGGGAGGGAACAATTTGCTATTACAGTATCATCAAGCAGGCAACAAATTAGTCACTTGGTTTTAATTATGATTATATTTTTAGCATTAGTATATATTGATCTAGGTGATGTTGGGGTAAACTGCTACCCTCAGACTCG
Organism: Timema poppense; assembly: GCA_902141375.1. NCBI lineage: Eukaryota > Metazoa > Arthropoda > Insecta > Phasmatodea > Timematidae > Timema > Timema poppense. The sequence continues at coordinate 45,565 of CABFOV010001344.1, forward strand.
GATGTTCGTAGGCTCAAATATATACAAGGGCGACTGTATTTTCCTTGAGTCATGGAAAAAAAATTATAATTTTAGTTTGCAAATTAATCTAGTCAACAAAAAATAGTATTGTTGGGAGTCAAAAAGTGACCCACATATAGAAAAGTGTGCACTCAAAATTAAAAATATGCAGCTACCAATGTGCATAGTTGAAACTAGGAATTGTTATCGTAAGCTATGCAGCCGTCCTAAATTGCAACAATTCCTCGTTTCAACAATGCACTTCTGTAGCTGTATATTCTTAATTTTGAATGTGCACTTTGTTCTACATGTTAGTCACTTTTTGGCTCCCAACAATATAATCGTTTTCTAAATTGTAATTGTATTTTTTACGTGCTCTACATCTTACTACCAGGCAGCGCTAGCTAAATATTGACAAACTCCTGTTTGGTATGAAGAAGTAGAGGTAGCGTAACAGCATTTGCGTGAAGGAAGAGGGGAAAATTATTTTATAAAAATCATGTTATTACACCTCAACAAGATTTGACAAAAGGATAATGATCAGTAATATAGTTCTTATATAACGATCATTTGATCTTAAATTATAACATTACTTTTAAATGTTATTTAAAATAATTTCCCATACATGCAACATATATTAAAATAATAAGCTATATTTTACTAATTATCTTAAAGGTCTATATATTATATTTTTGTTTTAGCATAGAATACGTATTCTGTCCTTTTAAATGTTTAAATCTTAATACTTTCTATTTAACCTGTGCTGCTGGTAATGCGGTTTACATTTAAAGCTGATTAAGGTAGGTGTGTAAGAAACGCTAGTTAATGGCGAATTTGTTTGCAATTTTAATAGAAAAACTTTATTTTTACCAAAAAAAATTATACAATAAAGAGGTAGAATTTAATTTTCTTCACTTGATATCAACAATTGTTGAATATATGTAATGAACATAACATATAAACATTAGGCGAGATATTTTTTAAATGCATGTAAAAAGTTGTCATTAAATTCCAAGACACCCTTGACAGATATTCAAGAACGTTTTTTGTCCTTCATCATGTGAAGAAAATTATAAAATGATCTATTGAAGAATTACTTGATTTATTTTGACCAAAAAAAGTTTTTATATATAAATTACAAAAATCTTGCCATTAACTCGCGTTCTTTACTCTCCTATCTTTAGTATGGTTTACAGCAAAGCCGTAGTCAGCCAATAATTTCGGGGTTGGTTGGCGGGCACATCCCCCAATTCCCGTATGCTAGAAAATATATATATATTTAAACAACTCTAGAAGCTCTCTAAAATGATTTTCATGGTGACATAACTCCCTAACTGCCAAAAGCTAGGAAACATTATGTATTTAAACAACTCTAGAAGCTCTCTGAAGTGATTTTTATGGCAAGATAACCCCCTAATTTGTACTTGTACCATAATTTTGATATTGTTTGAACCATAAATAAAACCATATATACTGTTATTTATAAAATTTCTGGGGAGTTTTGAACCCCCAAACCCACCCCTACCCCCACCCCGACTACGGCCATGGTTTAGAGTGAATAGGTGGTGAGGGTTAAACCTCCATAAACTGAGGGTGAATTTTCCTAAGTGCTTGCCCTTTCTCTTTTAGCGCAAATCAGGGTATATTTGAGTAGTCCATTTGCAAAACTCGATATGTCCACGAAATATAGAAATCGAGTTGGCACAACCATTTTGATCACGGCCACTTTATACACCATCTTATAATACATAAACGCAGCAAAACCCCTTTTTCCGTGTGTTTTTTTAGTGTTGAAAATCATGAACTGCAGCAGAGCTTGTCAAGTCCAGTAGCCATAATGTTTCAAAAGCCCGCTTTTCTAACCAAAACAAACTGCTGCACAATTCGTCATGTCCCACAAAAGTGCTCTGCAATAAAGATTGAAACTGTTGCAAAACTCGTTATTTTTATTTTATGTATTGCAGCCTAGCTAAACTTTGCGCTACTTCTACTTACTTTTCTGTATAGTTTTGTATTTTTATATTATAATAAATATTACAATGAGATTTTTCAAGTTCTTGGTTGGCACCACTGCCAATGTATTATTATCTTTGGGATTTTGATGTTTATGAACCAAACATTGTGTTTGTTGAACATATTTAATTTTTAGTGATTATTAAACCATGAACCCTATTCAAGTACAACCTTCACAGTTTGGAAAAGGTCGAAAGAAGAGAATAAATAATGAAAATTGGAAAAAGAATGTTTCCAAACAAATGAGTTAAGTTTGTGTCTTATTTTGCCACTTTAGTTTCAACATTCTAACACATATAGGTTAATATTCCAGACAACTGGTTTGGCCTATGTCATATTTGTGTGTTATAGGTTTTATGTTTGTCCATTGACCTAATTACTATTATTACTATTATTTAATTATAAATTTTCAATAGCCTAACTAATTAGTTTCATATGTCTTAAATAAGGAAAAATAGGCCGGTATATAAGCATTGTCATGTAATTCAGGACCTCAGGCCTAATTGGTTGTTAGTGAAAATAATAATGTTGTTAAATCATGTGCATTAGGCCTATCTGGTTATTTTAGATTACGGTACCCTCCTAGTTTAATAATGTTATTTAGCAGTCAGTAATAGACAAACAATGCTTACGCCAGGGATGAGTTTATTCAAATTAAACAAAGCCAGGAGTTTTGACACATTCCTGCCATTGGGTTGTCTGTGAGCATAATGCAATTAAACTCCGGCAGTATTTTTTTCAACTATACATTTCACAGTATAATAGGTAGGCCTACTACTATATAAAACTTTTTAACTTTGTCCAGATGTTATTTCATTAGTATACTTAAGAATGGTCACATCTAGCTAGGTAGCTTAGACTTGAATACGCTGTTGACTAAACACTTTCAAGCAAATTGAAGGGAGAAGGAACAACTGACTTTCTTTAAAGACATTTTTGAGAAACAAGAAGCTATAAATGGGCCAAATTAATATAACTCAGATATTGGAGACATTTTGGAGGAAGAGGAAGGGCTGGTTGTATGAAAAGAAGATTAATGGAAAAGGGAGAGCTTTGAGAACATTGAGTAGGACCACTTGATTGAATAAAATAATATTAACACTATGCTAAATTATAAAAGAAATGTATGAGTTTAATTACTGTAAAAAATAAATTAGTTTGATCTGCATGGAGTTTTTTTAATTGCCATTTAGGTTGGAATACTTTTTCAAGGTATTTGCAAATGTGAAATTTCTAATACTGTTGCAAAACTTATGTCCTTCAGAATCCTGCAAAATTCGTAATCTCTAAGAATTTTTTTATTTTCCGTGAGTGATATCATTTTTATTTTGCTATCCCTTGGTCAATATATAGCATGTAATAATTAGTATTTAAAAAAAATAATTATATATGTATCTCAATTACAAACGAAATGGCAGTTTTTTGCCGTTTATGAAATTTTTGTTTGTTTGGACATAACGAGTTTTGCAAATGGACTACTCATTTACTTTTAAAATTCACCTTCTTTGTCCTAAACATATTAGCGTAGTTAATATATACACGCAAAACCTGAACGGATAATGAAACTTGGTGAGAGAAAAAAAAATTTAATCAATTTGTATCTTAGTTAGAATCTACACTTGAGTTTGATCACGAATCAGTGGTTTATTTAACATGCAGAATGGACCACAAGTCTGTCTAGTGTACCGTGTTAAGTCTTTTGTTCTACTTGAAAAAACTTCTTCAAGCTTCCTCGAGTTGAATCTGTGTTAGTTTCCAACGTCCTCTTCAGCTAATCTGACTTGGAAAAACTTCACCAACAGTTTGCGAGAGAAACTTCCTCTCAACCGACTAAAAGTTTCGCTCTTCTTAAGACTTTTATTTCAAAGTGTATGTGCTGTTCTTTCCGTTTAGCAGGATAAGTGTCGTTTTCTAATATACATACATATATATATATATAATTTTATCAATAATTACCATGTTAGTGTAATTAATATTAATAACATTGTATATATAATATATAATTGTATATATACATTAATAACATTTAATATATAATATGTAATGTATAATTGTATATACATTAATAACATTCTATATATAATATATAATGTATAATTGTATATATTCATTAATAACATTGTATCTATAATATATAATGTATAATACTATATATACATTAATAAAATTGTTTATATATATATATATATATATATGTGTGTGTGTATATAGATGTATACAATGTTATTAATGTTTAACATGTAATTGTAAATATTAATATCATTTTAAACATATAAAAGTTTATAATACATATACAATTTTATTACTGTTAACCATTATGTGCTAAGCTTAAAGATTCATATAATTCAAGTAGTCGTTATTCACATATTTCACAAATAAAATTTCATACAATATGAATAATTTGTCCCGCATTGGTGCTAATGGTATTTAATACATCAGGTTCCTATTTCATCAATTTATTAAAAATTTGAATGATTTTACACAGAAGATATGGCATAAAAAATTCAATTTCAAAGAAGATTCTTAGGAGAAGCCGACATTTCAAGAAATTATTATTTATTTCAACAATAATTTCTAGATTTTTACCAAAACCTTTTTTAATAGGTGCATTTAATTGAAGGATTTAACTATATTGACGTTCACAAAATTTCAATAAGGATGCTGAAAACTATCAATAGCTTAGCTATACAGAGTTCCTTGCTCTGTAATTAGGTGGTTGAGATCTCTAAAAAAAGGAGGATGGAGATTAAGCTTTATATTCTCACAAAAATCGCACAAAATATCTGAAATTTTTCTACTACAAACACACGTGATTATTACAATCAAGAAAATTGACTTAAGGATAATTTTCTTCATGGCTACTGCTTGTTTGAATTTAATTTTACTTTATTTAGGTGAGTGTTCCAATTTCTAGAAAACATTATATTCTACGACTAAACTGATAAGCTAGTCTAATCTTAATATAGCAACATCAACCTTAAAACTTCAATCTTGATCGCAAAACTTTAACTGACATGTAACACTATTCCAGCCATTAAGGTGGGATGGAAGGAGATTTGATAAATTGGCGGTGTATTTGCAGTTTTTATGGCAAAACTTTTTTTTTTGCCAATATAATAAAAATGTTGCTTCAGTATAAATATATAACTTAATTTTCTTCACATGGTGACCTCAAAATCTCTTGGATATTTGTCAAGGGTGTCCTGGAATTTAATGAAACATTTTTCTCTTCATTTAAAAAGTTTGTTAGATAATGCCTCTATGCTTATAACATATATTCAATAACTGTTGACATCAACATAAGAAGAAAATTGAACCTTATGTTTGTACTGGAGCAATATTTTATTTATTTTAGCAAACAAAACATGTTGACATAAAACTTAAAAAAAAACACTGCCCATTTCTCGCGCCCACTTTCCATCCCACCTTAATGGCTGGAATAGTTGAAGTATTTTATTAAATCAATAANTTTCTCGCGCCCACTTTCCATCCTACCTTAATGGCTGGAATAGTTGAAGTATTTTATTAAATCAATAAACCATTACTTTATCGCATTGCCTTGGTCTAGTCATGTTACCAGGACCACCTAGACTGGAGGACCACCTCTAACACCCAAGCCACGGGCTGAAGCTCACAAACCTAGCATCTGTCTCTCAGAACTGCGTATATGTGATTTCTTGAAATGCTACCATGTATATCAACTTGTTACAAATTACATGTTTGCTATAAAAAAATATTTCAAATAATGTATTATTCTGTTATTTTCGTACCTTCCTTAACTATCTCTTCCAGTTTTCTCACAACAAAAACATACAAAAAACATGGCCACAACAAAAGTTCCAAATCGACTAGTCAGCCAGTCATTTATTTTGATTCTGGCACGATAATGTTATATTATCTCCATTGAATCAGCTTTTCACCTGTCTATAGACGGTTCGTGCTTGTTTCATATACCAAATATTATGTGAGGTTTTTTTTTACAACTGGAGCTTCGAAAATTAAGTCATTATAAAAGAACCATAGCATGCTTCAGGTTCACCCTTGATAGTTTCAAACATAGTTATTAGTGGAGGGTAAAGAGGGGAAGTGAGGACAGGTGTTGGAACTCGACGAGACAACAGGAAAGTTGGGATTTCGTCCTTAAAAAAAACGTTAAGTTATTTTCAAGGTGGTTAAAACAGAACATGTGTGATTGCAAACTTTGTGGATAAATGGTGAAGCTTTGATAGCTAGAATATCTAACTCGATCTTAGTTATATTAAGATAACTACACTCATTAATATGAATCATGATTAAGGTTCAGAGACTTAGATCACTAGTCCGTGGTTCATATCCACATTAGAACTATTATTTGTAACCATATAACTTAATATTTTATAAAAAAAAAATTTGTAATAAGGAGCTTAAAATTATATATGAGAAGGAAGAGACTTAGAATATAATCTTTTGTGGAGTTAATAAAGTGTGGGGTGGACACTATTAGACGATACAAGCTGACGAATGTAATAGACAAAGTGTTAAGGTATTTCTGTCGTTCGGTGGAGCTCACCTGAGTAACAATCTTCAAAAAGTGAAAAGGTGTCATCTGTAGCGTGCTTTTATTTAGCTAATTGAGTATCTACTTTTCAAATAAAGTGTTAATTTTCTAGTTATTAATCGTATAATTGTTTCAGCCTCATTCTGTATTAGCTATAGTCTTAATCAACAATTATTATGATAAAATAATAATTATAACATACTTTGCAGAACAAGTTAAAATTGCAGAAAGGATTATAGAAACATGATGAAGGTGCTAGAGTAAACTATGTCAAAGATTATATATGAGACTGAATATCCAAATGTGTTACTGTTATTAGGAGTGAATAGAAAAGTTTTAATCAAGGTAAATTCATTTACGGAAATGTGGCGAAATAAATAGGATTCGGTAGAAGGTGCGAATATTCCCTACACTGGTTTTATTACGATAGATTGATGCACAGGTCAAATTGGGGAACTAAGGAGTTTATATATAGATATATAAATACATATTCATGGCGTCATCCCGAAAAAAAAACTATACCAACCGAGCAACCACGAAGACAGTGCCAACATTTGCGGATAGATGATGTCATATTGTCGGAGCAACGAGCCCTCCAGTAATTAATCTGAGTTTTATAGACCAGATCTGATACTGTTTCCATTCAAATATCTCCCCATTTGTTATCAAAAGGCTAAGAATACCCTGTTACAGACCCACTGCTTCACAGAAAATCTTGAAGCTACAGGGATCGAACCCGAGACATCTGGATCTGTAGCCAGGAATTCTGACCATATGACCATGAAGGTGGTCAAACTTGAGAGTTATATAATTTTTAAATTTTACTCAATAAAATCTTTCAACGTCATAAATCTAAAAGAAATATCGATAAAATATCATCCTCTTGAACAATTCCCAAAGCACGAATTATAACAATCCCACTTGGATTACATTTATTTAAACTATTTCTGAATACAATCGCACCATAATAATCACCAGAAAACATTATTATTATTAATAGCACCGTGTCTTACTAACCGTTCGGATTATACGCACATCAGAAAACATAACACTAAAATTATTTTCAGTACCAATACTAATATCCGAACAATAATCAGTAATAATAATGTAAGCCAGACCATTTAGTACAACAAAAGTAGAATAAACCTACTAGCTAATTAATGTTATGATATATTCATTGATTAAACTGGGAGAAACCTTAAAGTTCGTTAATTTGAACACATTTATGATTTCAAGAACAAAAGAACAAAATGCAAAATTACCGAACCCCTAAAAATATAAATATATACCTCAACCTATCACTGATTGTTTGAAAGTTTTTATCCACTCAATAAAGCAGGGTTTACCATCTCACACCAGTAGGTGCACGTACGTTCATCAGCCCTTTTGCATGCACCCAACAAGATATTCATACTGAAATTCAGTTCCCTTAGAAAATAAAAAATAGACAAACTATATTTACACATTAGCCAAACACGTCAAAATTTGCAAGAAACTGTTGTTCTGATAGCAGCTTGGTGGACACACAGAAAAGTTGCGCGATGTATTCAATCAAAGATTTGTACAATTTCATCAAATTGGGCTAATGATTTTTTTTTTCGAAAAGTCATTTAATATTGTAGATATCATTGCTAAATATATTAATAATTAGTGCAACACGAATTTTAAATAATTGGAAACAGAGATTTTGAAATTATAGAAAAACTTATCCTTCAAGGCTTGCCATACAGAGACCAATTTCTCAAAAATAATATACCTTTTAGAATATCTTAGCGATGAAGATTAAATCATATTTTCTGTGCGAATAATCATTCTTCATAGTAAAAATTATGAAAACTAAATATAGATCTCCCCTTTCAGATGCCAATCCAAGGGAATGTTTAAGATCTGTTGTGTCAAATTATGATCCAGACTTAAAAAGATAATCAATCCAACCATTAAATTAAAAATATCATAGGGACACACTCTTTTTTTCTCAATGTTTAATTAAATAAAATTTTCTTTTTAAGACAGTGTGACTTAAAGTATTTCCAAAATTGATTATTTATATTAACCTTCCTGTATGTAAAAATAGTATAAAATAACTAAATATATATATAGGATATATACATACACTAACTAAAATGTTCAGAAATTCAGATGTGCCCTTGGTAACAAAAGCGTTGGAAATAAATACAATAAAGGTAACAAAATTAACGAAAAAGTTCTACATCGAGGCAGCCAACCTAATAAAAAGAAATGCTCTTATAGCTAAAAAAATATTCAAACCTAGACATTTGTTTTAAAATTTCAAACTGTGAAACAAAATTCCCCAAAACTATTTCTTCTTTTTCTTCCCTCTCACTCCAACGCAAAAAAACAACAATAAATTCGTGTACAAGGCCTCTCTTCACTGCTGCTTTTCACGTGACAATATCACGTGGTACTTGCTCATGAGTAATGAGCAGCTCCTATTGGTGCAGGTGGTGCTAATGTCGGTTCCACCAGCAGTCATCACAGTAACCCCCCAACCCTCCAAACTCCCACTACCCCCGTCCACCCTTCACACACTTCCTACAGAGGACGCCACAGCTCAGCGCAGCCAGTCGCGCTATACAAAGGACCAATATTTCATTCAACTGCTTTTGATTTATAGTCTCTGATTGACCTTGGTGAAGAGGGTATATTAAGTGTAATTTACTGTACAGGAGGGCCAGAAATTATGATGGGAGTGTCAGAGATAGTGGAGATGGTTCTTGAGAGAGAGAGAAAAAAAAGTTATTAGATTTGGTGTGTATAAGATTAAATCTTGATAATAAAAACCTCACAATTTTTTGACATGCGAGGAACATTAATGTATGATATTTATGTGTGACGTTGCTCCTTAAATAGAGGGATATTAAGGATGTTTTGAAATTAGTCAAAGTAATCTTGTCGCAAAGAACCTTACAATTTTAGAGGCCATATCCAAACCGATTTGTCGGGATATTATTTACACGATTATTATCAAACCAGAAAGCGGATAAAAGTGTGGTTTCCTGCATTATTGGTCAGCAAAAAGTCAAGACAATTTTAATAGTTTTTTATAATAAAAATATTATTATTATTCAATGGCATTGGAATTTTTACAAATATATTAAAACTGTTCTTACTTCCAATGTTTTCTAAATTGGAATATAAATCTCACCACGATTCGACGCATGGTTCGATCTGTTTTACCTACGTATCTGAGGGGTGAGATGGGTTCATAAAATTATTATTATTATTATTAGCACCGCGGCTTACTACCCGTTCGGGCTATACGCACTTATGCTAATGTGTAATGGTAGAGCGATTGTTAAATGGAACGAGTGACCTACAGTTTAACGTGGAATCCAAACCACGGCGGAGGCCTGGCATTCCTCACATTCACAAGTTGTGGCTAATACACGTCTTATCAGAGATGAAGGAAGGGTTTGGAAATTAGATAAATCCATTCCAGGACCGAGGATTGAAACCAGGACCCACAGAAGTCCGACACCTTACCCTTAGACCGCCAGGTTACCTGGATTTCATAATAAAATATAAAAGCAAATTATGAGAGAGTAAAAAGTGTGCTACATTTGTGGTATAAATATTTTGTTAAAATCTCGACCAGAATGTTTGTCTGAATTATGTAAGGTAATAAGGTTATCTACCCTCATCGGTTACATAGTCTGGTTTACCGGTGAGTGATTTGGGGAGCACAATTACATGTTTTATTTTAACAAAGAGTTTTCCACTTTCCTTCAACCCCAATCGGGGAAAATTTCCTCTAAACCCTAATTCTACATTTCTACCCCCAGACTGTAGTACGTGTAAAGCTTGTAGCATATGGTGTAAAAACAATTAGTTTTTTATTTAATAATTGCTCATTTTTAAATATCCTCTACATGTATTATATTCTACTTAAAGAGAAATGTAAGGTGGTAATTAATGATCTATAATGAATACTAATTATATAACAGAATATGATCATTTAAGTAACAATCATGAAATAATAAAATAATTTAATTCTAAACGTTCACACTGGGTTGTACTAATTGGAGAAATAAATAATACTACAAACCTATATATTTGATAAAGGTTTACATTTTTTAATTTTGAGCCTATAAGTAATGTACTAGATAAAAAATCCTACTAAATATCATTTAGAGACATATTTTAATGTTAAAATATTTGAAGTTAGCTAGCTATACATCTCATTTTTTTTAATCATAAGTTTATCTAAATAAATTAACTTTCAATGTAAAGGGCGTTAAATTTTTGTCCCAAAATGGAGCTCATTCTAGGATCACCATAGTTATACATTTTTATAAGACTAAATGTCAACATTCTTATCTTATAACTGTCAAAATTGACAGATTATTTCAAACGTGACCCGCTAACGAACACATCCATTGACATAAAAATAGCTGAAAATAGATTTTAGTAGTCGGTTGAGTTGTCGTATTAGGTTATTTTAGTGAGGATAGGTCTATATCACTCAATACGGATCCAAACAGAAATACCCACTGCAAAGGATGGCCAGTTTTTTTATTTATAGACTTTTTAATGTACTGCAGAGAACTTACTATAATCGTGAAAATTTTAGACTTCGAGATTGTGATGGAGATTTGTTTCATATAACACCGAAAGAAAAGCATTGGCCATATAATTCTCTCTGCCTCATGTTTGTTTGGATCTGGGGCAAGAACCGAAACAGTTTTATGGATTTCATTCAAAATTATATCAGATGTTATTTAATCATACCTCAGCCAAAGCGTAATTTCAATTCTGATTTATGAAAATTGTAAAATTCTAAGAAATGGCTCTATCGATTTTGTTCAATAGAGATATTTGGAGAGTACTTTACATGGTATACATCATTGAGTAAGTACTTGTTTTCCAGATAAAGGTAATTTAATTAAAACAGATTTTTTTTAAATTTGAAATATTTCAAAATTGGCTTAAATTATTTGTTCTCCAAATGAGTATCTATGTAGTTCTTATGTGATAAATAGGAAAATGTTTTAAGTTTACATTAACAAACTAAATCTTATGAGGATTTTTTGAAAATTGGAAATATTTTAAAAATTAACAGAAAATGTGTTTAAAATGTTCACGTGAAGAGTGTTTAATACTATCAGCGAAATAAAATATTTTAGACTGATATAATTAATTAAATGTTGCTTACTGATAATCTGTTTAAAAAAAATTGTGTTTCTAATAATTACAAACGTTGATATGAGAGAGTATATATGATTGTGTCCACCTATTTATTTCTCTTTGAAGGCTGACCACAAGGGACAGACCTTGTAATTTTCTAGAACGTAAGAGAGTGTAAAATATAAAGAAGAGAAGGAAATAAAGAGAGGTTTTGGTTTTGCTCGAATGTGTTTTGTGTGTTCACACACTATCCACACTAACACACCGATCCCTCTCTTTCCACCCCCTCCCTCTACCCTCTCCGACCAACCGTTTCTGTCTTGTCGTGTTGACTCAATCACCCCTGCACAGTCTCACCAAACGAAGGCGACGTGCGCTACAAAACCCTCTACCCTCTCCGACCAACCGTTTCTGTCTTGTCGTGTTGACTCAATTACCCCTGCACAGTCTCACCAAACGAAGGCGACGTGCGCTACAAACCAAGTGACCCATCTAAACCGACCCAGTTAGGACATGCATTGACTCAAGAGCCTCGACGGTGTGTTCATGCTGTGTAAGGTGTCAGGCTCTCACTGTACCAGATTACTTATGAAAGATAAGAAGTACAAGCACAAACGTTGGTCAAGGACAATTGGGTGGAGATTTTTCTTACCAATACCTAACAAATTTATCGCGGGTACTTTCTAATTATCTTTCTCATCCCTGTCAAATTATATTAGCCCTTTAAATAATTATGAGTTAAAACCAAAACATTTAAAAAGAATGTAAGCAAACAATTATAGGTACATTTGTCTGGTTCATTAAACTAGCTATTCTCCTGCTTGATAGCCTGGGTCGCTCAATTGGTAGAGCATTGGCGTAGAGTGTTAGATATTTTCTCTTTATCTTATACCAGATAGCCAAAGTTATTATTATTATTATTATTATTATTATTAACCCTCTACCCTCTCCGACCAACCGTTTCTGTCTTGTCGTGTTGACTCAATTACCCCTGCACAGTCTCACCAAACGAAGGCGACGTGCGCTACAAACCAAGTGACCCATCTAAACCGACCCAGTTAGGACATGCATTGACTCAAGAGCCTCGACGGTGTGTTCATGCTGTGTAAGGTGTCAGGCTCTCACTGTACCAGATTACTTATGAAAGATAAGAAGTACAAGCACAAACGTTGGTCAAGGACAATTGGGTGGAGATTTTTCTTACCAATACCTAACAAATTTATCGCGGGTACTTTCTAATTATCTTTCTCATCCCTGTCAAATTATATTAGCCCTTTAAATAATTATGAGTTAAAACCAAAACATTTAAAAAGAATGTAAGCAAACAATTATAGGTACATTTGTCTGGTTCATTAAACTAGCTATTCTCCTGCTTGATAGCCTGGGTCGCTCAATTGGTAGAGCATTGGCGTAGAGTGTTAGATATTTTCTCTTTATCTTATACCAGATAGCCAAAGTTATTATTATTATTATTATTATTATTATTATTATTATTATTATTATTATTAACATAAACTTTCTAGACCTATATAATATATCAGTTCACGGTCTACAAACTATGGTAAATTTCTTGTAAAAATAAACTTTTAGAAAATAAAATTATATTTTTCTTCGTTCAACATTGATAGCATTATACTTTATTATTAATGAATAGGTATTGATATTATCATTCAAAAGTAACAGGAGGTACAGTAGATCCCTTGAATTTACGTATGAATAAATTCTGACATTTATAGGAAGCCCAATTTCGATTAATAACGCTAAGTTAATTAAATGTCACTACAATTTGTAATTTTATAAAATGTTTAAAAGGTTTTATTTTATTTATTAATGAAATAATTTATCAAAAGCTTTCAATTATACTTCCTTATGGATAAATATATTATTTATCTTTCATTTATTAAGTGAACGTACTAAGAATGTGAATAAAAATGTAATATGTAATAAATCAGTCCGTACATTATAGTATATCTAGTAACTTTCATAACTGTCAAATAAGGTTATTCTTAAGAAAACATGACTGTACATCTATGAATTGATGGAGAAAAAAAAGCGGATGGACCCCGTAGGGGGTGGGGGGTCAAGTGTTGTAGAATGAGGACACACAAAGTTTCCCCAAATATATTTTTGTGGATTCAGGTCAGGGTGTGCATAGGATTCTGTCTGCTTTGTCCGCTAGATGGGATTGGATTTTATTTTTTACAAGTCACTCCCACCCCTTCATTTCCTCCCTCCCTAACCGCTTTTCACCACAGCTTCACTTGAAGAATTTTAACTGTTCAATAATTCATGCAATCACATTCCGAAAACTTTTTTTTACGAGCACGTAACTGTAAAGTGTAGTACATTCTGTTTACTTGCTGTCTTTTTATTTATTTTACTTATGTTCGTATTTATTCTTTTACTCTTTACAGTGCAAAAACTTTTGAAAAAAATATATATTAGGAAGTCAATGACTACATGAGTACATATTGGTTCAATTTATCTTTTCCTTAAGATAAAATAGCTATTATTTATAAATGTGTTTGCATATATAATTTATTTCAATAATACTAATTCGCAAAATTGATAAAATAAACAAATACAGAAGTATAATTTGAATTTACTTGCCAATAACAAGGATGAATCCCACCCCGGTTGGCTGAAGTGATAGGCCCACTACCAAAACACTGTTCCCAACTCCCTATAAGAAAATGCTGGCACACCTCCCCCTAGATTCGTCCTTACTAATGCTGAACCAAATTGGAGCAAATATATGAATATCCCGGAGGGGTATTAAATCTGAGTAAATAAGAAAGAACTACCAAAATTGGCCCTTCTTTCTATTGAATAATACTTATATTAAAGTAGACCTCGGTTATCTTGGGTAAAGTGCTCGTCTCAGTACCCGATGTTTGTGGGTTCAAACCCGGCTGTATCACAACTTCCTTCAGAGAGGAAGTAAAGCCGTTGGACCCATCTCGATTGTGACATGTAAAAAGAACCTTTGAGGGTATGTGAAAATACCTTTTTCAACAAAATGGGTAGGTCCTTTTAGCTCTCGCTGAAAGAAATTCTCGTGTGCTCGTATAATGAGTTGGTTTAGTAAGTGCACGCTAAATATCTAAAATAAATATAAATAAATAACATGTTGATTAAAGATAATATTAAAAGGTAAAAGGAAGCTACACCAGTGGTAGCATGGTTTATAAAGCCAGGATGGCAATAGCATTGGAATTTCAAATCTCGGCTGGAGTGCACTAAAGGGAGGTTCCAAGTGTTATTTATCACAGTTATTTTACAATCCCTACCCACGTTAATGCGGAGTCACTTTTTCAAAGGTGGTGGAATTCCAAGTCTCCGCCGTGGTTCGGATTCCACGTTAAACTGCAGGTCCTCCATTTTATCTCACAATCCCCCTAACATTACACATTAGCGTAAGTGTGTATAACCTGAATGGGTAGTAATACTCAGTGCTAATAATAATAATAATAATAATAATAATAATAATAATAATAATAATAATAATAATCAATCAATCAATCAATCAATCAATCAATGTATATTTAGGATTTAAAAGAAAAAAAATACATCATTGACTTTTTGATACAATCCCGAAGTACCTAAAGGTACATCTGCAGGTCTTGCAGTTAAATAAATATTTAAAAAATAGTAAAAATTATAATAAAATAATTAAAAAACAAAATTTTTCACATATCATAACATTTCCTCTCAAAAATATTTACATAGTTGTTTGAAGCATGCCTTGAAGTATCCAGTCTTTATTATATTTTTTTTCGCTATATTTATTTCAGGGATTTCTCGGAGTGTTGGTGGTAGAAAATTAAACAATTTGGGGATGGTACATCTCAGTTCCTTTTTACCATAATAATTAGAGTATTTGCCGATTGTATACACTTCTTTGTTAGAAATTGAGCGGGTGTTAATGGAATGGGTTTTTATTTGCTTGAATTTATCGGAATGGTAATATCCTATAAAGAGGCTGTACTCATATAATTGGTTAAGAAGTAGAATTTTATGTTGAATATATGTCTGTTTGTTAGCATTAATTATCAATAATAATAACAATAATAATCATTTTAAAGGTGACCTGGTGTTATAGGGGTAAGCTGTCAGACTTCAGAGCTGGGGGTCCGGGGTTCAATCCTCGGTCCCAGCACAAACTTACCTGATTACCAAACCCTTCCTTGACCTCTGATAAGACGTGTATTAATCACAACTTGTGAATGTGTGGAATGCCAGGCCTCCTCCGTGGTTCGGATCCCACGTTAAACTGTAGGTCCTCCATTTCATCTTACAATCCCCATACCATTACACATTAGCGTAGGTGCGTGTAACCCAAACGGATAGTAAGACGGGGAGCTAATAATAATAATAATAATAATACACCTTTTCAAAGCAACCTTAATCATACCTATCTTTAAGTGAGAAAAATCTTCGTTCAAATTCCGTGATGACCATGACAAATATTAAAGAACTGTTGAGGATACTAGATGTAGAGAATTAAACTAAACTCACCTACTCAAGAAATATGTTATTTATTTTGGTTGAAATATTTTGGTATCCTTTCACCTCACTTTTTTTAATAGTTAGTTAATAAAGATACAAAATGTAATAAGTTAAAATCATGATGGAGTCATACAAATACTCTGATATTAAACAAATCATTAAGATTGGTCTGGCATCTGAACAGAGCTGATAGGTTTTTTCTGACATAACTAAGTGGCATGGTAAGAGAATAAGACTTTAATCTAATATATTAAACATTTGTTGTAAAAAAAAATTAATTGAATAGTATTAAATACATTAACAATTTATATTTTCAATTCTTAAGTTTTTAAAGCTGTTCAATCGCCTCTATGTTTATTCAATCTTTTTGAACTCCTTATAAAAAGTGATTAAATAGCGAAGCTAATATAGTTGTTAATTACGGCCACAGATGCATCTTAATATAATATTCTTTACATTAAAAATTGGCTCCTGAAAATACCAAAGGTCCCTGGTTAGATTCCCGTGCCCAAGCGTAATTTATTAATTTAAAGAATATCATTATAAATTATGCTAAATGTATCAAACACTATTTAATTAATTTGTATCACAATACATTTTCAATAAATCATTTTAAAGTAGTATACTCTTATCTTAATAACGTTCCGTTTTTTTAAAATAAATTAAGTTTTTTTTAAATTCCGAGGGTCACAGGTTCAATTCTCATCATGCCCTAAAAATGCATCATTATTGAAACTGGGATATGTTTCAAAGTTATATAATAGCGGCTAAAGGACTGGTTGTTGTAAATTTTCTATAATTAAGTTAGTCACAATTTATGCTTTGATTTTAATCATTTGTTTGAGGCAGTGAAGATAAGGCTACCTAACTTAATGATACAAACTAAATTTTATAAAGTGTACCTTAGATATTATATAGTTACTCTGATTACAAGTTTTCTTTGAAACATTTAACTCTCTATAAAAACTTGTTTGATATATTTTCGAAATCTTTTATTAGATTTATTTTGACAGATCCTTACTGCGGTTAAGGTATCAATCAAGAAGAAAAAAAATACTTCATTTCAAATTAACTTTTTTTCTTGTTCGGGCTTCCATACACCGCCATTACTTAACAAGTTAGACATTACCTGGTTTGTAGTTAGTATAGAAACACGTTGCAGCCTTCAAAACATTTCTGTTGTGATTTATTAGCTTTACGCGGGAAATCTTATTGCAAAAGGGAGAGGAATCTTGGAGAAACTTTCTCAGATCTACCCTTCATTTTCTCAACCCACCACCCTTATACACACACACACACACCCTTTCCCAACAACCCTTTGCTGTCTCATCTAGTTGAGCGTAACTTCATTGACGGCATGTCATATCTTCTTAGCGTCCCACGACTAATAGCACAAACTTTATGGGAGGGAAGGGGTTTAAGGGGGTGTAGAGGCTGGAGGGCTGTGGGCCATATTACTCCCTTTAGATCTCCCTGGGGAACTAGAAACCCACCCTGTAAATTTTCTAACCCCCTCATCATTTTCCTCTTCCACTCACCTCTTTCTGCCCTTTCTCAAGATGCATCCTTGCCATTGTCACGGTTCGCAGATCCCCTTAACTTTGTCTCTTTGTGAGTTAGTCAGCCCTCTTATGATGGATACAAGCATATCGCTCGAAATAATGGTGGCGTCGGTATCTCGTTATCATTTCCATTTGTGTCATTCGTATTCCAAATAATATTTTGGTATTACAAATATTAGGTTTGTTTGAAGATAACAGTTGTGTCTGTTCATATGATGGTTGATTAGGAAAAACCCCTAATATTCTGAAACTACATGATTTAAAAATGTGCTCAGTAAAATATCTGGACCCAGAATTTCTTTCTTTACATAAATTTACTTATGATTTAATCTATTTGTTCTAATAGACGTATATTTTACTCATTAATGAGAAGTTTTTGACGGGTTATTTCTCCTTGTATAAACATGTGGGCTGTTCACAGAATAAACTCCTCCCAAAAGCCACAGAATGTGTCACCAGCAAAATCTAGTTTGCGGTTTTTTTCTAAAAAGTATTCACCATGTACTGTACATGCTATAACAACTGGTTATTTAAGTATATAGCCTACAAACAACATTATCTCTAGAAATGATATACAGTCCAGTCCAATGATTTGACAGCTTATCACTGTGAAAAAGGGACATCCCAATTCAATTCATGTTTTTTGTTGTTGTTCCGTAGATATATCCCCGAACTCTCAACTTAATAGGCATATGCAACGCAAGAAAGTAGATACAGTTTATTTTTGAACTTTCAGAAAACGTTATTCTTATTGAGATCTGTCTATATGTGATATTATTTCATATATTGTTTAGTGTAACGTAAAGTTTGTTTGTCAGGGAAAATAGGATTCTAGTAGTAATAATGATCTTTTAGATAATACAAACCTTGG
>CABFOV010001344.1:64544-82734 GCA_902141375.1 Timema poppense
GGGGGGGTTGAACATTGATATCATTTCACTTTATTATTTATAAGTGTAATTTTAATAGATATTGATAATATCTATCAAAAGTTACAGCTGCAGATCACATGACTTGACGTATTAATATATATAAGTATCTACATAAATTTCGTAAGTGTCAAATATGGCCCTTCCTAGGAGAATCCTGCTATAATTCACAAACGAGTCAAAATAATGGTTTTTGTTCATTCCAGTGGTGTTCAACCTGGTGTATTTCTTAAGGGATACGATTAATTTTATATTAATATATACATATATATTCCCATTATTCTGCATCTATTTTGTATAATATCTAGATTAGAAAATATATTTATAAAACTTTCACTATGCAACAATAACTTGTGGGGTGCAAAGTTCAAGATAAGTCATATCGATGGGGGGGTGGGGGAGAAGGGGGTGGGGGGGTTACGCGAACAAAAATGTTTGAATACTACTGGTCTATACGGTATCATGTATACAAATCGGCGCAATTTTTTTAAGGGAGAAATTTCTTGTGTCAAAATAAGCCAAAAATGTAACCCAACAAAAGTTGTTTGATGTTTAGTTTGTGAGATAGGTTGATACTGTTAAATGGAGCCGTCCATTTGACGTAGTTCTATAGAGAACCTCAAAATAATATTCGTCCACCGTTCCTCCCGTGGATATTGATAACCACGTAGTTAGGAGTGTTCGATGTCCACCTTTTCAATTCGAAATGAGCTAGAATTAAATATATAAAATATTCTCGAACCTGAATCGAAGTATAAATATTTTCTTTTAGTTGTTTTATGCTTGAAAAATATTATATTGTAGTTATTTATCTAACTTTATACACTACTATAACTTAGAAAATATTTTATTGCACACTTGTTCGTAACAGTTCATGATAATTTGATAAATTAAAGCTATTATCATAAATTACAACTAAATTAATTCAATTTATTTCCATACGAATATTAATTTATGATGAATAAAAGAGCTAAGAATGGCTATAATTGAACATAAATCGATTATGTTAGCTATAAATATTTGTATTGGCAAAGCTTCGAAACCAAAGTTTGTTTCGAAACGAAGTCGAATCTGATGTTTGTTTCGAACCCAAGTCAACGTTTCGAAACTTCTAACATCCCTACGCACGTAGCTTGTATTTCACACTGCTTGCACAACCATCGATGCAGGTATACTCAAGAGTGTACAACTACAAGATGGATTAATGCGCATCACTGCCACCTGTCTCAAGATCTACGGGGTCCGGGAAGAAATGGGCCCATTTCTTGTTGGTTCTACCTATTTCAAAATCCAAGAATCGGACAACATTAGTTGCTCCAAACTTACGGCTTATTTTATCATATGGATTCACACTCCGAAGAAGAATTTTTCTAGTTATACCCATTATTGGTTAAAAATATTTAGTTATTATTATTAGCACCGCATCTTACTACCCGTTCGGGTTATACGCTCTTACGCTAATGTGTAATGGTAGGGTGAGTGTGAGATGAAATGGAGGACCTACAGTTTAACGTGGGATCCGAACCACGGTGGAGGCCTGCCATTCCTCACATTCACAAGATGTCTTGTCAGAGGTGAAGGAAAGGTTTGGTAATCAGATAAATTTGTGCCGGGACCGAGGATTGAACCCCAGACCCCTGCACATAAGTCCGACACCTTACCCCTAGACCACCAGGTCACCAATATTTTGTTAATGTCTTCCTAATCTTGCCAAATACATTGGTGGTTAGGAACTTTATAATAAACTGAGTGAAATTTTCCATAAAGATAGTTTACTTACAAGTAATGGCTATAGATTAAATATGTGTTTGTTATTACCTACTTAATAATGACAGACAACGTAAACGGGAATCTTAAATAGAAATGTGTTTAACAGATATAATAGGTAACTCAATTGTCACATAACAAAAACAAACATTTACTTGGTTAACGGTTCTAGATTTTTTGTAGAAAGTAAGCAATAAATAAACAGGAAGAGAAGGAAACGTCAATAATTCTTAATGCGTCGAGCAACTTGTCTTTTTTCATGCTGTTTAAAGATTTTCGATAATTTAAAATGAAATGCTTGGTTTCCGATACGAATCTTTTTTTTAATCATACACTTTGACCTATTTCCTATTGGTTTTATTTTTACGATAGTTTTTATTTAAGGGCTTTCTCTCTTCTTTTTTTTTAATCTCTTCTTACTCGTGACCTCATCACCCCTTTTCGATCTTCATTCAAAGTGGAATTTGGGAAGTCCTCCCTTCAACCGTGGTTCTGGCGAGTGGAACGGGCCTATTAAGGTACTCAATCAGATCCCCCCCCCTAGTTGTGTTTTATTTTCCACCTCCCCCAATTCTCCCTTAATCCACCCCCATTGTTTACGCCTGATCTCAATCTTCCAGAGGAGAAAAGTAATCTATTGATTGAACTAAAAGGTAATTTCTACATTGGCCAGTCCCTTGTGAATGAATGATCAATGTCCGAATTCAGGTCTCCAGTTCAATCCTGGGAAAGGGGTATGTAATAATATTTTTTTAAATTTTTTGGTCACGCGTATTGAGGGATCAAGCTATTCTGGTCTAGTTCACCGATGACGGGCAGGTCGGAGTTCAAATCCCAGGTGGGTGAACCAATGTTTTCTGATAAATTATTACTCAATATATCTTCCCACAAATGCGGGTGTATATCTTCTAAAATTCTATATTTCTCACTTCTAAGACCCTGTACATGCTAAAGCATCACAGTAGCTCGGCTGGGTAGTAAAACGCTGTTAAAAAAATCTATAATTTAATCAAGATTGTTGACACTTACCTATTAGCAATAAGCACAAGTATATATGCTATTATTATGTATTTATACGGCAAATTATGTGTTATATAGCTGTCACTTTTGACAGATAATTTCAATTATTTTTAAAGTGATTGGAACACATGTGGTTGACATTTTCTCAATGCTGGTTAATGTATATTTACTTTTGATTTCATCTGAAAATATGATTATAATGGAATCTTAATTTATTGAAATTCCCAACATTTATGTATACGTCCGCTTTAGTTTGTAAGTCATGTGTTGATTTAGTATTGCATTTTAGAAATGTACATTAAATTTCATAATATTAGAATAATTAAATTGTTGCGTAGTCCATTTGTGTAATAGAGCAAAAGAGTTAAGTAAAAATTAAAAAGGTTTCTTTTATATAAAGTATTTTTGGCAAAACCTTGTATACTTGAATTGACTGAAATTTACTTTGATATGTTGTTATATATAGTTTAGAAAAAATGGTCTCCTAAGTTGTTTTTATTTAGAAATATCTTAATTTTTCTCTATTCGAAGACAATTCTCACCAAACACTTGCTGAAATAAATGATATTATATACACTCGTACTCTAAAAAAATTTCCAATAAAATCAGTTTTCAGTAATTGCCATTAAATAAATATTTCTTTAAAAACAAGTATATGGTGCTATTTAGTAGGTAAAACACTCCCCAGATCTCCATTATTAGCCAAAACTTTTAAGCCATTTTAGATAAAATTAGGATACTCCTAAAACCAATAGTAAGTATTTATTCAGGCTAACTTTAATATTAAATGGATAGCTAAACTATGATATTTGTTAGTTACGGTTATAGCTGCATCTAAATATACTCTTTTAAAGTGAGAAATGAAACCTGGACACGGGAATCGAAGCCAAGAACTTTTGCTTAGTATGCCAATGCTCTAACCAAGGAGCTATCCGAGGTTCCGGGTTTAATTCCCATCTTTGGGTGTCATATCTTAATTTAAAAGAATTTAATCTTAAAGCTAGAACTAATATCACTAATTATTCTTGAGTCATGATTTATGATTAGAATATTGTATATATACAATATTCTAATAATAAATCATGCCTATGCCTATCATACCTATCTATATACATATCCTTAACGAAATCCTTAAGATCGTTTAGTTTTCATCCTCAAATAAAGGCAAACAGACTTGGATAGAGACATAAAGAACCGTATAACACAATTTTTTGAGTTCGGGTACACATAAAACGTCAATATTCATCATAATCTCGAGATAGAATATGTTTGTAATAATTGTAATACTTTATCTATGCTATAAATTAAAATAGAGTTTAACCTTTTTAGCAAAAAATTTATCTTGGATTAGCAATAAACATTCTTACACTCATGTGAACCCTCGGAGAAAGGAACAATTGTGATAATAATAAAAACTATCTCAATTTTTTTCAAAAATTTCGACGTTTCATGACCCCCTGAACCCTAAAATTTTCTTTTTCAATGCGGTCCATCTGTCTGTAATTGGGACCAGAGCCGGAACTATTTCATCGATCAGGCTAAAGGTTGGTATGTAGGGCATTTATAAGTTTCTTCTAAGGTTTTTTTATAAATTATCCATACAACAATAAAATTAAGGGTAGCTAACTAAGGAAAGGAAAGATAAATAATCAATTATCTCAAAATCAAATTTATTGATTTTGATTAAATTTTGTGTCCAGGAATTGCTAAACAATACACACAAAATGGCAATTCTAATTTTCCCTGTAAATATTTTCGAATTCCACAACCCTTTGAAATATAAAATATATTAAAATTCAAAGTTGTAGGAATCTTAAAATTAAACACAATTTATCTGAGATAATGATTTATAAAAATCAATATTTTCTGAATTATAGGCAAATATATATTTTTAATAAAATGAAACTTCACAAGATAGCATGTTTTATTAAGTGTATATATTAATATGTCCTGTATGCTATTTGGTAAAATGAAATGTTCTTTATTTCATTCCAGTTTTAAAACAATGTATATCATTTTATTTCACTTATCTTATGAGTGATAAGTAAAGATTTTATAAAGAATCGATCATTTCTATGCAATGCATCTTACCATTTATATTAAAACCCTGCTTCTTTCATTATATTTTCTATGCACTAAAATCCTCTTTAAACTCCAAATAACCAATCTGAAAAATATTTTTTAAAACTAGAAGTTATTCTTGAAAACTGAGCCTCAGAGTATTCAATAAGTTGGTAGTCTTTGTCTTGGAAGTTGGTTTCTTTGTCTATCCTTACGATTTATTCCTGAGTCGGCTTGTATCGCTTTACGTGTAAATTGCCCTCTATGAGTTAACAAGCCTGGCAGGTAATTTCCCTACAAAGTAATGGATTGTTCACGTTGCGGAAAACTTTTCCTAGATCCCGGGGAAGAAAGGGGGAATATTTTTGTGGGTTACGAAGATGAAGAAATGGGCGTTGTCGTGTTACACGAAGAGTATATATCGCACGAGTATTTTGACGGTTTAACCCAGATAGAATCTGCACACAAAATGTTTACGTTTCCTAAAAATTGTGTCAAATAAATATCTACATGATTTTTATGTATCTTTAAATGTATGTACCTTATTATAAATTAATAATGTTTTTTACCAGTAAATTATTAGCTAGCCTATGGTAACTACATTTGTAGTCACACAGTCTAAGACATTAAGCTCGCAAAAGTTTGAATTTGATGACAGAGAGGTCAAAGTTTGAATTTCTATAGAACGCACAGAATATGGTTTTTAACATGTAATTTTTTTCATCCTCTCTCCATGCTAGTTTGAGTGCACTTGCGTTGAAAATACTCCAAAGTCCTAACCCCTTAAATTAAGCTTCTAGTAGCCATGATGTTTCACGTAACCATGTAAATAAATATAGTTTTATAATCGTACATACTTTCTTATGTAGCTTATTACGGTATTTAATTTTGAAGAACAGTTATGATAACACTCACTACCTTTCATCAATTTTCCCAATTATTTAAATTTCGAACAAAATCTCTAAATACTTTTTTTTTAGTTTGAAATTAAAAAAAAAAATTAGTAAACTACGCTTTGTTTTAAATCTAAAACTTTAATATTGATTCCCCATATATAACATCAAAATATCAGGGGACCTGATGGTCTAAGGGTAGGGTGTCAGACTTCTGTGCTGGGGTCTGGGGCTCAGATCTCGGTCCTGACACAGATTTATCTGCCTACCAAACCCTTTATTCACCTCTGGCAAAATGTGTGCTTTCACGCTTTGTGAATGGAATACCAGGCCCCTACCGTGGTCTGGATCCCACGTTAAGCTGTAGGTCCCCTCTATTTTCCACCATCATCATTCTCTAGTATCATTCATCCATCTGGGGATTAGGAAATTTTCCTTAATGGTGTACCCCCCTCAGAAATAAATTCCTCCATACTCCAGGAGAGTAGAGGTAAAATAAGGCTGAGTGGCCAATTCTGTAGCATTATTTCCCCTCGCCTCTCCCTTCTCCCCGCACACACATATAAATATCAGGTTTGGACAAAAACTATTAAACATTTTTGGTTGAAACCCTGGGATTAAATAGACATAATAATTGCAAAACTTTCTTTTTTTAGTTTGGAGGCAGCATATAAATATCAAGATCCATCAAAATCTCGAGATAGAAAGTTTTCACGATTACAATACTTTTTTCTGGACGAGAAATAAAAAAATAAAAAAATGGATGTATCTCTTGAGTTATCTAGCTATATATCCAACCGAAGAGTTAAGCTATGGTAAAGGAAGGTAGGTGTTGTAGACTGTTTCTCGTTCATTCGCGATAATGGATGGGACTTTATTAACGCCCGAGCCACCAGGTAGCAGCACTGGGGCTGGAAGTTTCCTGGCTTCACACGTGATCACCACTCCTCAGGGGATGAAACCTCAAGAAGAGGGAAACGATAGTATACCGGATACATTCGGTTATTTGATTGAAATTATCAGAACGTAATAACTCATCAAACATTAACTATACTTTTATTTTAGAACCACGTCTATTCTACCCTTTTGGTTTATACGCCTATGTACTAATTAAGCTAATGGGCTAGGGATGATTAAATGTTGAATTTAGAGTAAATATACCCATATTTTCGTAAAGGGAGATTGTAGAACAATTTTTTAAAAACCAACTCAGTACCCCCGACCAAGATTCAAACCCCAATCACCCAATCACCAGCAGTCTAGTCTATTGCAATAGTGACACCTTAAACCATGCAACCAACTAAGCGAGCTATAAAATTTTTAAAGACAATTCCGTATAGGGGCCTACCTTGTTTTATTACTTAAACTTTGATTTTAGGTTAAGTACATCTATTTTATTCTGAGAGGGTTATTTATGGAAAAGGATCCAATTATTAGGTTTATTGTTATGTTTTCTTCTTAACAAATCTCAAATGTTTAATTTAATTTTATGTTTATTTTGGAATTATCCCGAATAACTAGGCTAGACCAATAAAGTATTTTGTTTAAAATCATATTGGTCAATAGCACAAGAACACATGTATAAATATATTCTATGTATGTATATTTAAAACAAATAGAATGTATGGATTGATCACAGGCCTATCTTAAAATGTTTTGATGACAGAGAAAATCTTGAGCGGTGGTATTTCTCTATATTTATAAACAATGGAATGTGTGGTTTAAATACAAGCGTATCGTAAGATTGGTCAAATAAGTGGGAACATTTGCATTGAGTATATTACGTTTTCTTGGAGCCAATATAAAGTAATGATTACAAGCATTTTTGAAACATATATTGAGGTTTAGTAAGGAGAGGTAATATTAATTTGTGAACCAATCAATGCGCTATAAGGTTATACAATTATGAAAAGGTATTAGATAGATAACTTATGATTTAATAACTTCATAATACTTTGATTGATTCACAAATGAATATAAAGCATGCACTTATAAGACTTGGCTACAGTTTAATTCGTTGTTATCCTTGTGAAATAAACATACAAATATAAACTAGTGTATCTGAGAGTTATATTTTGTAAACTACAATTATCCAAAAATAAACTTTAATGTAATTGTCAAACCTAGATGATAAATATATGTCATGTGTTATTTTCAGAGCTTATTAAGATTCTACCTTTGATATGTGTTCACGCCCTTGTTTCTCATTTGACTGATACTGTATAAGGTCTAGTCTACATATAAATGTATGTTCATAGGTAGACTACCTGAGCGATGAGTGTTCTACGGAGAGAGTAGAAGAATTCACAAATATAGATTAACTAACTCCGCAGATTCTAGAAGTTACACCCCCTTCCACTGCCACCCACATATTGACAACGAAGACAACGTTTTAATATTTTTTATTCATATATATGAGGTATTTAACCTGCACTTTCTAAACAAACTGATTATATCAGAATACGAGCATTTTCTATGAATGTGGAAGAGCATACAAATTTTGCCGGGAAAGGTATTTTCACATATCTCCCAGGACTCTCTTACATTTTTTAATCGGCAATGGATTAACTGAATTATTTTCCTTCAGAGGAAGTTGTGCAACGGATTGTTATTGCTCAATAAAAATTCATCCACTCCAGATGGATTTGAACCCACGAATATCAGGTTCTGAGGCGATCATTTTACCCCAAAACCACCAAGGTTAATTTTAAAATTTAATAACATTCCCAATCGGCCCTTAGTTGAATATTCTTCCAAAAAATGTGTATATTTTTAACTTACTAATAGAGTATTTATGAGGGTGATGTGGTAGCTAGCTCATGGACCGTGGCTGAGGAAATCCAGGTTTGACGAGACTGTACTAATAAATAGTTTACACCAAATCAGTAGCAAACTTCAAACTTTTTGTTCAGTAAGCCTTCACTTAATACATTATTTTGTGTGTGGTTGGACGATTGGTTAGGGGAGAGAAGGACCAGTTTATTCTTACAGTCCCTTTAAGCCTAGTTTTCTCTGGAAAACACCTAATAACTGCTATTGATATTCAAAATAACATAATGGAGTCTTTGTTTTAATGTCAGGTATTAAATGTACACTTTCCGAACTGACTAATTATACCAGCATACGACATTTACGACCAGCTTTATTTCATAACAGACAAAATACCTAGTTCCTGGGAATCAGTGTTAAAGGAGCATCCCAAATTTCACCTATAATAAACTTTTCGGCCATGCCAGGAATCAAACCTGGTTCCCTTAGCTCAAGGCAACTATCAACTGGCTCGAGGTTGTCAGGCTAATATATCTTATATATATTTTTTAGTATAAGGTCTTACCTGTTCAGGTTTACGAATATGTTCTAATTATGCTAATGATTTAAGGATGAGGAAGATTGAATTTAAAATAAATTTACTCAGATTTCAGGGGAGGGATATTGGAAAATAATTAAGGGGAAAAAACATTCATTACACTAGATTGGAATTTGAATCCCAACCTCCCTGTAACGGACAGTCTAGTCTATTACGAGAGCAACGCCTTAGACCATGGCGGCAACTGAAACAGCTGTCAAACTAATATTCAAACAAATATATAATTTAACAACAATTTTTGAAACCCCTGACATTTGTCCACATTAAGCATTTTATTACATTTCATGAAGAGAAATTGCTTCCAAGTTTATTATGATCTTAAACGAAGGAAGCAAAGTGAGCCTAGAGGCAGGAAAAAAAAATCTCGCTTAGGTTACGTTGAGATATTGCCGCAAAGTAGGACACATAAAATTAAGGTGGGGTAGCTTGTGCCATAAACAACGCTCAGTGTGGACCTCTGTTATTAATTAATTAACCGTCTTATTAAACTATTAATTATCCCCGACCTCACTAAATCCCCCAGGTGTGACTAGTACTGAATTTTGTAACTTCATTTCTTGAGTCTGTTGCCAAGGTAAAAGCTTGTGACCAGGTCTTTTAATTAACCTCTTCTTAAGACGGGATCACGACCAATTTAAAGTTCAAGTGAAGTTCATCATGTTCACGTGACTTAAATAAACATATTGTGTGATCAGGATGAATTTAACGTAAACCCTCCTGAAAAACACAACGCGTGAATTTGATAAATTTTAAAACAAATGGTTCTCTAAAATGACACTCGAACAGTTAATGTGGGGATGTAGAAAAAATGAGAAAATATAAGTGTTTTTGCAGTTTTTATAGCAAAGATTCTTTTGGCTGAAATAAATAAAATATTGCTTCAGTGCAAGCATTGATTTTAATTTTCTTCACATAGTGATATAAACAGTTCTAGAATATTTATTATGAGCATAGTGGCATTATCTAACAAACTTTTCAAATGAAGATAATAAGTTTTCATGAAATTCCAGGGTACCCTTGACAGATATTCAAGAACTGTTGATGCTACCATGTATAGAAAATTAAACTTTGTTTGTATAGAAGCAATATTTGATTTATTTTGACAAAAAAAAGGTGTTATAGAAACTGCAAAAACACTGACATTTTCAGCATCACATACATTCCCACTTTAACGATGATTAGGCTTCAATTACATGCATTTATAGAACATTACTGCGGCTACAAAATTAAGGGGTGCTTACGAGACATGAAAAAGCTAATTTTTTAAAAATGAAACCGTCTGCATACAATAATTCAGGGATGGCAAATCTATGGCACCTGAAAACGATTTGGGTGGTACGTCTACATGAAAAAAAAAGAAACATTATATACATTTTTCACAACGTGGGGTAGTATTTTAGGTCATTAATAGATCTAAAGCCATAACATTCAATGCCAGTGCACATTGAACTTTATAAGGTCAACGGTGGCTTGGACTGAATCATGTGTGCTGTTGAAGATAACGAATTATGAACATGAACCGAACATTAATATTTTGGCTAGAAAAACACAACGACACGTTTTAAACTAATGTAGAGTATGGGAAAGATTATGTACGTTTCTAATTTTTGCATATAGAATAATTTGTTGACATTTTTCCACTGAAGAATTTCCTATTGTTATTTTTACTTAAATTGTTTAAATTAATATTGATTAATGAACCCACTTGAAAAATTAAATAAATTTTCCATATTTATAGGCATTGTTAAAATATCTACAGTTCTATTTGAGTTTTTCATTACATTACGTAATATTATATTAGTTTTTTATTTTTAAATACTCATTAAATACGTAAATAAGAGGTGGCACACTGGACCGGTTCGAAACTCAGCTGATCTCTAAGTGGCACATTGGTTGTAAAAGTATCACCATCCCAGCCACTCGCAAACAAATGAAACACTAAAAACACGTTTTGTCAGAGTTACTCGCAGTGTGATTGGCTGGAAGAAACACCTAGTACACTGTTACTTAACGAAATGTAACGTGACAGTTCTTCCTTGGACAACTCTTACGTTAAGGAAACATCATAACAACGTTAACTAAAGTCCATTGTGATGGCTTACATTTTAAAACACGAAGTGAACGTTTCCTTAATATAAACGCTACATGAAGATCGAACGGATCACGATACCAACATAATACACAAAGAGCGTGAATAGTGACTAGGGAAATTTCCTCCACGAAAGATCTTCACATGCCTGTATTTCTTATTAGCATGACAGTCATGATGCTTCAAAACCTCACGAAGGTAAATATCCTCACATGACAGTCCTGATGCTTCAAAACCACACGAAAGGAAAGATCTTCAAATGTTTGTATTTTTTATTAGCATTACAGTCCTGATGCTTCAAAACCACACGAAGGTAAATATTCTCACATGACAGTCCTGATGCTTCAAAACCACACGAAGGTAAATATCCTCACATGACAGTCATGATGCTTCAAAACCTCACGAAGGTAAATATCCTCACATGACAGTCCTGATGCTTCAAAACCACACGAAGGTAAATATCCTCACATGACAGTCCTGATGCTTCAAAACCTCACGAAAGTAAATATCCTCACATGACAATCCTGATGCTTCAAAACCTCACGAAGGTAAATATCCTCACATGACAGTCCTGATGCTTCAAAACCACACGAAGGTAAATATCCTCACATGACAGTCCTGATGCTTCAAAACCTCACGAAAGTAAATATCCTCACAAGACAATCCTGATGCTTCAAAACCTCACGAAGGTAAATATCCTCACATGACAGTCCTGATGCTTCAAAACTACACGAAGGTAAATATCCTCACATGACAGTCCTGATGCTTCAAAACCACACGAAGGTAAATATCCTCACATGACAGTCCTGATGCTTCAAAACCTCACGAAAGTAAATATCCTCACAAGACAATCCTGATGCTTCAAAACCTCACGAAGGTAAATATCCTCACATGACAGTCCTGATGCTTCAAAACTACACGAAGGTAAATATCCTCACATGACAGTCCTGATGCTTCAAAACCACACGAAGGTAAATATCCTCACATGACAGTCCTGATGCTTCAAAACCTCACGAAAGTAAATATCCTCACAAGACAATCCTGATGCTTCAAAACCTCACGAAGGTAAATATCCTCACATGACAGTCCTGATGCTTCAAAACTACACGAAGGTAAATATCCTCACATGACAGTCCTGATGCTTCAAAACTACACGAAGGTAAATATCCTCACATGACAGTCCTGATGCTTCAAAACCTCACTAAGGTAAATATCCTCACATGACAGTCCTGATTCTTCAAAACCACACGAAGGTAAATATCCTCACATTACAGTCCTGGTGCTTCAAAACCACACGAAAGGAAATATCCTCAAATGCCTATATTTCTTATTGGCATGGCAATCCTGAAGCTTCAAAACCACCACACGAAAATAAATATCTTCCCATGGCTTTATTTCTTAAACCACACGAATGGAAATATCTTCACAACACTGTACTTCTTAAAGGAATGACAGTGTTGAAGCTTCAAAACCACTGAACAATCCTCAATCATCTTAACATTGGCATTGTGTGATCCTGTTTTTAAAGAAAAAGGTTTTTTACCTAAAGAAGGCTAGGTCTTTCTTTCTAACTATTCATTTTGTTCTAAAAGCTAACTTTCAAGTGAAAATTTGTTGAAAATAAAACAACCTCGAATTTTTCCTTTATTGAAAGATATTGATAAAACATAATTTTCAAACAATACATTTTACCGTTATAATAGCGTCCACAGGATTTTTAAATAACAAATCACTTCTTAAATAACGTGGAATTTTTGGACATCTACATCTGACTTCAGCACTACGTTAGATGGCCACCTTAAGTCTAATACGACCTTGACATTAAAATGACGTATATGTATAGCTACATTAACGAGGCAATTAAGGACCTTTACTGTTATTATTATTATTATTATTATTATACTTGGTTGTAGCAGGCACAAAAAAAAACTAGTTCTAT
The DNA here is from genome assembly GCA_902141375.1 of Timema poppense. Classification (NCBI taxonomy): domain Eukaryota; kingdom Metazoa; phylum Arthropoda; class Insecta; order Phasmatodea; family Timematidae; genus Timema; species Timema poppense. The sequence continues at coordinate 77,699 of CABFOV010001344.1, forward strand.
TGGCGTCTTTTAATTAAGTCCGACTGTGAAATAACATTTCCCAAATCGTAAATCGAACGGTTTACAACTGGTCGTAAAATGAAAAAAAAAAATGAAAAAAAAAATTAAAAAAAAACAGAATTTTAGACAACTGGTTTCTGAGCTAAGGTCTCACTTACGATTAGAGTATTTTTTCTTATATTTTTCTTTTAAATAATTTTTGTTAGATTTTTTTAATAAACCGTTTCAATGTGATATACTCAAGGATAAAATATAGACTGGTTCTGTGATAGTCTCTTTGCTAGCTAAGTGGGGCTATAAAAATAATGGGTTAAAGTGAACTCACATGTATTTTTTTAAGTTTTGTACTATTTTAAGATGCATTATAATAAAAAATAAGATTTTTTCATATAGAGAAAGTATTGTAATCACAAACATTTTATATTTTATATGTACAGTGCCCTCGGACTTTTAAAAAAAAAGTAGTTTTACCATTCTGTTTGTTCCCAGGCCTGTCTCTATACACCTCGGGCCACATCCGAAATGTGTTTATGGATTTCATTTGAACTTGATATTTAAAAGTTATATAATTGGTGATGCTTTAAGGCCATAAGGTGATTTTTATTCTAGCCCAAGAAATAAGTGAATTTTAATAATTACTCAATATTAAAGTTCTAACTTTCCTGGCCTGGGGGTATAGAGATGAGAGCTCCTGTCTGCTGATCTAGAGGTCCCAGGTTCATTTCCCGGTTTTTACCTAATTATTTTTTTCTCTAAAAGGGGATAGTTCCCATCGTCAAAAGTGTTTTGTTGATTATAAAAAAAAAGCTAGGCTTAGATCATCATTGGTTGTACCCCATCATATTCACTACCATCATCCCTTCACCTCATCGGGACATGGAAAGAGCCTCCGCAAAAAGGATGGGCAATTATTCATTTGGTCATCCCCTGGGGAAAGGTGTATTTGTATTGGATGATCTTTTCTCAAACCTAATCACAGATTGTTGTAGCCCAGGTATGCTATTATTATTATTATTATTATTATTATTTCATTTCTACATTAAACTAAAAGCTACTCAACTTCTTGTTTCAACCAACATAATAGGACTAGAGCAACTCAATGAAGCTTATAATTACACTAATCTCCTTGACCTTGTTTTTGCTAATTTCAACCACCCCTTAGTAACTCATAGCTCTCAATCACTAGTAAATATTGATTGAGCACATCCACCCTTATTGATTTCACTTGATGTACCTATTGCTAATAAAGTTAATGACACCCCTAATACATATATTGACTATGCACGTGGTGATTACCTTAATCTCTACAATGACCTGGCTACTGCTGATTGGTCTTGTGTTTATTCTACTACGGATGTTAATTTGGCTGTAGATAATTCTACCAATTTAGTCCTGATGTAATTCCAAGCTTTATTGTTAAAGGCTGTGCCAGCATTTTTAGCCCTTTGTTAGCCTATATCTTTAACATTAGCCTGTCAAATGAAACTTTTACTCTTACATGGAAACAATATGTAGTCATTTCTATTTATAAAAAAGGGGCCAGAACAAAAACTTGTAGTTATAGACCAATTTTCCTCTTCAACACTTTCTCCAAAGTATTCTAGAAAATCATACATGAGCATGCTTTCCATCACCTTAAATATAAAATAAACTTTCAGATAATCAACATGGATTTATAAAAAATAAATCTACTTTCACTAATTTAGTAGAAGTTCTTGGGCACGTTGCCCCTCAAATCTCTACCCAAGGTCAGGTTGATGATATTTATTTTTACCAAAGTAAAGCATTTGACTTATGTCAACATAATATTATTCTCTCTAACTTGGTAATTTTGGACTTTCTCACTCTTATGTAAATTGGTTCAGCAGTTATTTGCATGAAAGATCATTCATTATTAAAATTGATTCACACACCTCAAATACATTTTTAGCCCCCTGTGCCATACCACAGGGTTCTAATTTAGGTCTTCTTCTCTTTAATGTGTTTATTGATGACATTGGTAAATATTTGAACTCATCTAGTTATTTACTCTTTGCTGATGATGTAAAATTATTTAAAATTATCAAATCAATTGCAGATTGTATAGAGCTACAAAATGATGTAAATGGTATTCTACAATGGGCTTTTGAAAATGGAATGTCTATTAATAAATCTAAGAGCAAATCTATAACTTTTACTAGGAACACTAATTCTTTCTTTTTTACTTATAAATTGGGCAATGAAAACATAGTTCGCACCCTTTATATTAATGATCTTGTTGTTCTCCTGGTTAACAAACTTTTTTCCACAATCATGTTGACCATGTAATTTCCCAGTCATTGAAATTACTTGGACTTATTAAATTTGATACGTCATAATTTATGAAAGTTGACTGTTTTTTATGTCTGTATTACGCCCTGGTTAGATCTAAGTTATAATATTCTACTATTGCTTGGAATTCCATTACCTTAACTGACTCTCTTAGATTGGAAAACTTTCAAAGAAAATTTGTCACTGCGTGCTATGATAAATACTTTAGTAACCGGATTTATAATGATTATTACAGAATTCGAAACCTTTTAGGGCTCCAAATTCTCTTCTCGCGTGGACTTTATTGTGATGGCCTTTTTGTTTTTAATATATTCAATAGCAAAATGTATTGCGAATTTGCCCTTGATCATGCAGGCACTAATAATATCCTTTCTCTGGATTCTCGTAATCCAAAATTATTTTTTCTCAATAGCTCCTATAAGGTAAGCCCTATAGGTCGTTGTATCCATAGCGCCCATTCTAGATTTGTCAAATTCGACTTTTATCATAAAAGAAAAGCTAAACTCAGAGAGATATTTAAGGAAATCCCTTATCAATAATTTATCACTAAGAGGTTCTACCTATGATATCTAAATTTTACAATATTCTGATTAATTTTTTGCATATTGTTACTGCTTTTAAGCACTCTTTAGATTTTTTATTATTGCTATTTTTATTATAATCATTATTTATTACTTTTTTTTAACTATTAATCATTATATAACATTATTTAGCCATTTTTGTTTATCTTATTTTCTCGTGTAAATGTATATATTTGTGTGGTACTTGTGTACTTTTCAGTGCTGGCTTGTTATAGGCCTTACGACTGTTGGCCAGCACTATAATAAAGGAAACTGGAAATTACTAAAATCTATTAGTATTTTTATTTTAACAATTCATTTCGAAATTCATATTTTAGGGTTTAACTCGACGGTCTTGGGGTAATGTGCTCACTTCAAGACCCAATAGTCTGGGTTTCAAACCCAGTTAGGGTCAATGTATTTTTCTTGAGTTATAAAAATCAGTTGCACAACTTCCTTTGGAGAATAAGTAAAGTCTTCAGTTCCATGTCAATTCTGGAGTGTAAAATGCCCATTTAAGGTGTGAGAAAATACCTTTCCCAGCAAAATTAGTAAGCCCTTTTGCTCTCGCTCATAGATATTCTCGGGTACTGATATAATCAGTCTGTTCAGAAATTGCACGTTAAATACAATAAATAAATTATTTTAAGTGTTTTCTGCATTATTGATAACATCGCGTTAAGGTTTTTTTAAGATTAGAATACATTCAAGAGAAGTTTAACCTACTGACGACTGAGTTTTAATTTTTTTTTATATTCAAAAACTGATTTTAAATATTTTGTTCAAAATGGCTATCTGTGAATATTTTTACTTGATAAATAAGAATGTATCTAAGAAAATTATTTGAGTTTAGTTTACTAAACGGACTACAGATGTGTTTTTTTTAAATTCGACTGTGAGTTAGCTCAAAATTTATTTATAAAGGGTGTTTCATTAGATTATAAAAATGTTATTTCTGAAGAAAATTTATTTAAAGATAAATTACAGAAAATATATTTATATTCCTACTTACAATAGACACTGTGATAGTTTGTATATATGATTGTGCAGAGATATTTAATTTAAAATCCAGGATATTTTGTTTTATAATTCAGAAACAAGTTTAGTTGGGGTGATTTTAAGAAATTGGTATCCTATGCAGACACGAGTGCAAAGAAATTGGATTTCTGGTTTATTGATTTTTCTTTCACCAAATGTCAGTGAATGCTGGAGTAAATTTTTTCGTGTTATCTCCCCAAGGGCTAATGTGTGTTGTTGTAAGGGCAAACCAGGTTTTACAAGACTGTACTATAAAACTGTTCATATCCATTTGACCAATCACACACACAATAATTTTTAGCTCCATGTCTCACTACCAATTCGTGTTATCGCATACTGTATGTTCTAGCTACTGTAGTGTGTTAGAAATTAAGAAAGTATTTATAAGAACTGAAACCGCATTTGCATGAAAGTAGAGTGGAAACCATTTAAAAAAACACCACCCTCAGTACACCTGACTGAAATTCAAACCCCAATCAATACATCATCAATCTAATTTAATATGAATATGAAAGTGATGCCTTAAAGGCTTATACCATAATTATGAATACTGAAATAGGTCACAAAAAATAATGTAATGAGCGAATATATAGGTATTTTTTTTGCTTTATAGGGCAAAATTGATACTTAATTAAAGCGAACTATTTCTTATTAGTCTCGTTGAAGCCATGCTCACCTTGGAAACCGACCGTCAACCACCAATGGTATATACACACAATTTTTTTGAGGGGGAATAATATTTTTTATATCTTCAATAACATTGAGTCTGAAGGAAAATGTTTTCAAAATAATAGTATGGTTGAACCCAAACGTGATAAGTTAAAGCAATTATCCGTAAGAGAAATATTTCTCGGAGTACCAACCAATAACCTTACTTGTCGAACGAGTACCATTTCAGAAAAATTGATTATCAAGATTTTTTTTTTTTTTTTTGCGCAATGCTCTATAGCCTAGTGGATTCCTCCTCGTCCAAGGAACGCTATGTATGTAGCTATTGAACAGCACGAGACAATAACTCTATAAAGACGAAGTAGGACCTGTTTTTGGTGCTTGTTATTTTTTATTGTTTCACCCTTTCTCCCCTCCAACTCCCCCTGTTACCTAGGTTATCAACCGCCCCCCCCCCCC